>JAXIVD010000656.1:75000-105000 GCA_036785275.1 Cancer borealis | reverse complement strand
AGGGGACCTGGAGGCAACACGGTATCATTCGGAGGTGTAGCCAAAGGGGACCCGGGACGTGAGAGAGAAGTGATTGTCAGCGCCGAGAACAGCGGCAGGGATGGAAGACTCAGACCCGCCCTCACAACCTCGAGAGATAGCGAATTGTCGGTGGGCGGGAGGCAGACCATCATCAAGGCTACAACTCACCACCGAGGACAACCAAGCAAGGCTACCACCGCCACGCCCTCATCCACCCATAGGACTCGGCACCGACATGGCTTTCAAGGGACTCAAAGTACGTATAGGCTGAAGGCGGCGGCACCGTTGCAATCCTGTAGAACACTATCACTTACGCATTCTTGTACATTTATTCTAGTTCGAAACACATATACTTAGATAACATGTATGTGCCTAGCTTACAGATTATTTTTCTTCTTCCACGTCTCTTGGTCTCCCCACACAGGCAAAACAAAAGTGGCAGGAAAGTCTTCACAGTTCCCTGCCTTCGACCCCGACGTGCAACTAACACAACCCAATGCCTCCTTGCAGCCCACAACCAACAGTACGGTGAGCCATCAAAGAACTACTCACTCATAACAATCAGTGTTTACTCTTAATTAACAATAACTAGCAGACGTTTAACTCTTCATCTATGCCACTTCACCTCTCAAGCGCTTCACCAAGACCAGTAATGAAAGCAACGCTCTCTCTTCTGCATCCAAACTATAATGACAAGTATTCACGGCCAGTAGTAAATAAGACATAATCTTTGTCTCCACACCCAGATGTGCACATTTATTCATTGTCCATCAGTCTTGATCAAGCTAAGATACGAATAAGACAGATTCAGTTTTGTTAAACTAGTCAAGAAGTCAAACTAGAACTCTTAAGGTAGTGTTACACGTGAACCGTTACCATAAACACACGTCATTTCTGTCATTGCTATTTTCTTGAACAATGATTTGTCGGAGCGAAAAAAATAATCTCTGCTCATGTTGAAACATTACCTAATAAAACAATCATATTAAGAATTACGTGCTACTTACAAAATCAATAGAAATGTGTGTATTGATATTCTGTATATATGGAAATAATAAGAAATCTTTGACCTAATGCAAGTACGGATTTAGCCACATCAGCCTCTACAGTCCCCTATGTTACTGAAAAAGGTTATGCACATTATATTGCATACGCACATAGAAATACATAAACCCTTTCACATTTCTCTGGTTCCAAAGTTCGCTCTCCTCAGCACATTCCCTTATGTAAAATGTCCCTCGCTGCCCCGCCAGGACTCTGCAGGGGCCTCGCGGAACACAGACGGCGGACGAGATCGCCACCGTCACCGTCACAAACAGAACGGAGCGAGGAGGAACGGCAAGAAGAGGCGAAAGGACAGGACGCGTGTACGTGCACGAGGAGGAAGGTTCCAGTGGGCTGAGAAGGGCCTCACGCCGTGCTCCAGGCCGTGTGGGGGAGGTACGTAAGTCACACACACACACACACACACACACACACACACACACACACACACACACACACACACACACACACACACACACACACACACACACACACACATACACACACACACACACACACACACACACACACACACACACACACACACACACACACACACACACACACACACCTTAACATGCTCCTCTTGACAGGTAACCAGACAGCCATCTTGTCGTGTGAGAGGAAGAGGAACAAGAACGTGGTAGCAGATCGCCGCTGTTCCCACCTACCACAGCCCGAGGCGCGCTACGTTCTGTGTAACCTGACACCTTGCCCCGCCGAGTGAGTAAAGTAGTAGTAGTAGTAGTAGTAGTAGTAGTAGTAGTAATAGTAATAGTAGTAGTAGTAGTAGTAGTAGTAGTAGTAGTAGTAGTAGTAGTAGTCATCATTCGCTGTGCATTTTCCTTTCTCACGCCTCACCGCCATGACCCAGGTGGATGCCCGGCGAGTGGGGGCCGTGCAGTGTGACGTGCGGCATGGGCGTGCAGACCCGACCCACCGTGTGTAAACAAGTAGTGTCCCCGACTCTCACAACGATGGTTCCCGAGGGTGCCTGCCTCTCACCGCCCACCGTGCCCACCTCACAGGTAGGAAGCGAATAAACTTCGGCTCGTTTTGTTTTATTTTGTTTATATTCTTTATGTACATCATCATCATCATCATCATCATCATCATCATCATCATCATCATCATCATCATCAGGTGTGTGAGGTAGGACCCTGCAGGAGTACCACCCCGACGTGGGAGACTGAGCCGTGGACCAACTGTTCAGCGCCTTGTGGTCTGGGTACGCGGTGGAGGCAAGTGTCGTGCGTCGTGGGGGGAGTGTCTGTGAGTGACGGCGGATGCAACCTTGGCGCCAGGCCTGTCAGGGAGGAGGTGTGTGACATGGGTTCCTGCGCCACCAACACCTGGTTCTTCTCTGCCTGGTCTGAACAGGTGAGGCTGACACGATTGAGAAGGACTTGTGATGTAAAATAATGTTCAGTACTGTCTCATCTACAGGGAGAAAACCACGTTAAGTTGTTAGGGTTGTTATATATACTTATCATGCATGTCTTTCATTAACTTAATATATCACTACCTCGACCAAAACCACCACCACCACCATCACCACTACCACCACCACCACCACGCCTGCAGTGCTCTGAGCCCTGCGGTGCGGGAGTGCAAACCAGGCGAATCCACTGTCTAGCGGGCGACAGGCAAACCTCCTGCGCCGCCTTGGACCAACCGGACGCCTCCAGACCATGCACGGGGAGGAGCGGGTGCGGCGGGCAATGGTTTGTTGGTGAGTATTGTGTTGATGAGATGACAGTGGCGGGAAGTGTGCGTGTTAATGAACAGGGAGGAGATAAGTGTTGATCGCCTAAGTAGTTTTAATAGTGAGATAGTAAAGTTAGTGTGACAATTGCTGCCGTTCTCACACGTCTGTTCCCCGATGAAGGGTCGTGGGGTGAGTGCAGCGAGCCGTGTGGTAGTGGACGGGAGACGCGCGCTGTGCTGTGTGTCGTCCAAGTGCAGACACGCTGGAAGGTGGTGGGAGACACGCAGTGCCAGGCTAACGAGAGACCACAGGACAACCGGCAGTGTAACGCTGATCCGTGCACTCCTGTCTGGTACACCTCCAGCTGGTCACAGGTATGTGTATGTGCATATGTGTGTGAGAGTGAGAAAAAGAGAGAGAGGGAGAGAAAAAGAATAAGAGAGACACGAGTTTCCTTACCTTGCAGTGCTCAGCGTCGTGTGGTGGCGGCATCAAGCGGCGTGAGGTGACGTGCCTTGACATTCACCTCCACGTCTCACCGGACTGTGACAACACCACCAAGCCCGACGCCCGCACCACCTGTCACCTCCACCCTTGTAACGATGGTGTCTCGCGCTCCTCCCACGCCTCAGGTGAAGGTCCCCCCGCACCTGCCTCCCCTATACAGCCCAATGTAGTGTCCTCCTCCCCTGTGGACGATGAAGGTACTGAAGGAAAGGTTAAAAGTAAAGGAAGAGTCAGTTTTACTCATTATGTTGAAAATAATGTCTTTTTTATGCCTAGTGTCTTGCTTCGTGTTATTCTTCCTCTATTTTTACGATATCTAATAAAACATCTTTATTTATTCCCTGTTATCTAGATTTATTTTTTGCTTATAGTCTTTATAACTTTTTTTCCATCTCACACGTTTCAATTCCTCTCACTCTCTACCTATTCTCTATTTTCTCTGGACTTCATCACTCTCAATCCTCTTTCCTCACTCCAATCTTACACTTTCCTCCTCACTCCCTCTACACTCCTCTACACTCCCTCTTTCAACCTTTCTCCTCGCTCTCCTCCCTCTGCAACTCCCATCCACATTATCCTCGGTATTTACTCCTCTCACCCTCCTTGCAGCGTCTTCAGGAGTGGAGGGACAGTTTAGAAGGACAGCAGAGGGTGGCAGAGAGATCACGGCAGCGGAAAGAGAGGAAGCAGTGAAGGAAGAGAAGGAAGAAGAGAACCAAGATCAAGATCCTTCAAGGGCAGTACCAGAGGAAGAGGAGGTGCAGCAACAAGGGAATGAGTTAATAGTTGAAGATACCACTGACAATAACCTTAATAACCTACCTGGCACCGATGCACAAGGAGATGAATCTTTTACGGATGCGGGAGAGGAAGCTGCAGAAGAGGCAGTACAAGGAGAAGAGGATGAAGGAGAGGAGGAGGAGGAGCAGAAAAAAAGGAAGAGGAAGCGGAAGAAGGAGCGGAAGAAGAGCAAGGACAGGAGAGTGAAGGAAAATTCTAACGGAAGGATATCAACTGTTCCTGAGAAGCCGTGTGAGTATATTATCTTTTTTCTCTTTTTTTTTTTCTCTCTCTCTAGTATAACGTTTCTTAGCCTTTTCTGACTGTACGTGAATAGGTATATATTCTTCTAATGTAATCATGTGTAATATCTTATTTTCACCTCCACTTACATGAATTAATAGTAGCAATCTTGTTTATTTCTTCTTTTCTTTTAGTATCTGAATCTGCTTCTGATTAGAGGTGATATGAAGCCTCTGTTGCTCCTCCATTATCCTTGCAATCACCATCCCTCTCCCCTTTACTCCTCCTAACACCTCTTCTTGCATCAATCTCGTTAATTTTTCTTATTTTCTTCTAGTGTATCATTATTTGCTTCTGATTAGAGGTGATATGAAGCCTCTCTCTTTCTCCTCTTTTACTGTTATCCTCTCCCCATCCGTCTCCCCTCCACTCCTCCTAACACCTCTTCTCTTCTCCTTCCCTCAACAGTATGCATTGACCGTATCAAGAATTGCCACTTAGTGTTCCGCGCTCGTCTCTGTCGCCTCAAATACTACAACAAACTGTGCTGCAGGACCTGTACCTCCACCTGAACCACCACCACCACAGCCACCACCACCACCACCACCACATAAGCCACCACCACCACACTACTTTTTCCACCACCTCTTGTGTCACTAGCATCATCCTCACTTACACCAGTCACTTTTGTGGAGAACGAATGAACTACTTAACTCATCACCACACACACACACACACACACACACACACACACACACACACACACACACACACACACACACACACACAGTCCTAAGAAGGTGACAAGGTGGGTGTGCTGAGTAACTGTTGCTGGGAGTATTTGAAGCTGAATCACCATTATTGACACTGACATAGGAAGAGGTGTGTGTATTTGTGTATCTGTGTAGGTGAATGGTGAATGGTGAATGGTGTTGTGCCCTTGACTCTCAATACTCCTGGATGAAGGTACTACAATTATACATTTTTTTCTGTTGTTTTTAGCAATTGTTATTTAGGGAAAGCAATTAAGAGGATTTTGCTCCCACCTTTATTTAGTTTCATCTTCTTGTTATAAAATGTAATGTATAAAACAAAGGTCATAGAAGTAAATAACTTAACTCATGTCACTACCATTATATAACATTATTTTATTTCATGTTGCAGTTTCGTCCATGAAAATCACATTAACTTAGTACAGTCATTCTTAAAGCTACACGAAAGTCAGAATTCATCATTCTTATTTTTTTTGCCAATTTTTTGCCTTCCTAAAACATTATGCATCTAGTTGCGAATCTATAATAGTGTATGTCACGTATTGACATTTATTGAATGCACTCGTACGGTGGTTACGATCCCAGATAATGTTCAGATTTAGGAAAGATATAGATAGAAATTGATTCACTAATAGGGTAGCAGAAGAGTGGAACAAACTCAGCCTTTTCTTATGTTCTTATGTTTCATAATATTTGGCTGATGAGGCCGTAGATGGTTTACTGAAACTGAACGTAATACAAGGCAAACATATACGATATCCAGGAGTATTTTCAGTTCACTGTACGATGCCTGTATAACATAAGGGTATGATAACTGAGTATGAATGGAATAAATCACACAGCTCTGTCTCCGTGCATGTCAAGTAGAAATAGCATTAATCAGAGAAGCAAAATGTATGTATGTATGTATGTATGTATGTATCTGGAAGTGGTGTTGAATGGTGCTTGCCAAGTTAAGTTGTTGTTGTATAGTAGTTAGTGTTGTTAGAGATATGTATAGTCATGCATCCACATCTGTCACTTAAGAGTCTGGCAGTGGACATACGAACGAGAGAGAGAGAGAAAGAGAGAGAGAGAGAGAGAGAGAGAGAGAGAGAGAGAGAGAGAGAGAGAGAGAGAGAGAGAGAGAGAGAAAGAGTCGTTAGGTCGTCAGGTCGTTAGGCAATGATTGTGATGTTCAGATGTCGTAGTTATGGTGTTTCTTGTCGGTGGTGTGTCGTGGTGGTGGTGGTGATGGTGGTGTAGTGTGGGTGAATGACTGTGTGTAAGATGTGGTCTGGGTAGTAGTTAATGGTAAAAGTACGTGTGTTAGACGTTAGTAATCTCTCTTGACATGATGGTAAGCGCCTCATCTTGTCCTCTTTTTCGTCCGTGAGACTTGTATGTACTATGGCAGTCGATGTATTACTTAGATATTAATTAAACCACTGTTGTCTGTCTGTGTCCTAGAAATCGGGTATGAGGTTGGAGTATAAGTACATCTCGTGACGGCTAGTATAGTATCACTGTTCATATAATTGCTATAAGTACATAAGCAGCTAATCTTCCTTTTCCTGCTAAACATTTAACCTAACGTTTTTTTTTTTTCACACAAGGTCATCTCATGCTATTTTTTTTTCTTTTACATTTATATTCATTAGTTCTTTTCTGTGTCCTGAGAGTAAGTTTATTCCCGTGTACGTCTTTTGTGTACGTCTTTTGTGTACGTGTTGCAAGGTAGGAAGGAAGTAAGTAATCCCGTACACGCCACTTTATTCCCGTGTGTGTCTACTCTGGGAATTAATTTGTGTCCGTGTAGCCTACATCTCATGAAAGTTAGTTTAGCCTCGTGTGTGTGTGTGTGTGTGTGTGTGTGTGTGTGTACCGTACAGTAGTTTAAGTGTATTCCATTACAGTTTATACCACTCGCTTGTTACATTCAACCTCATGTTATACTAGTTTATCTTATTTTCTTCTTTTCTTACACTACTATATATGATTTATTTTATTTTTATTTTTACATTTTTTACATTACGCATCTTTACTTACCTGGATGTCTGTCTGTCTGTCTGTATTTTTTTTCTTCCAGTGTGCGTGTTTGTTTATAACGTTGTTCATTTATCTTGTTCAGTTATGTTCATCTCTCTCTCTCTCTCTCTCTCTCTCTCTCTCTCTCTCTCTCTCTCTCTCTCTCTCTCTCTCTCTCTCTCTCTCTCTCTCTCTCTCTCTCTCTCTCTCTCTCTCTCTCTCTCTCTCTCTCTCTCTCTCTCTCTCTCTCTCTCTCTCTCTCTCTCTCTCTCTCTCTCTCTCTCTCTCAATCGTACCTACATATGTGTTAATCATAGTTATATCTTCACCTCATTCGCTCATTATGTTACTATTACTTTGGCGCTTTTCTCGTTCAGCATGTGCTTAGTTAGCAGCTGAGCCCAAAAAGGTATAAGTATATAGCAAAGTAATCAATCATTCACTAGATATACTCACTTTATCATTTCTTCCCATTTATGAACGTAATTTTAAGCCTCCTGAATATATAGTGTCGTTGAGAAGCTCGTCTGTGGCTAAAGTAGCGTGTAAGCCGCCTCCTCGCCTCGTGTTGTGGTTGTCTCCTGTGCGTGTGCCATAATGTATTGTATAAAGGTAATGATAGAAAGTCCGTCAGTAAAGTAATTTATCACAAGGCGTTCCATGTGGTTTTTATTTCCGTTGTTTTCTTCTTCTTCTCTCCGCTCCGCTCGCCCTTCCAATAAAGTATAAGTCCGTGAATTGGTGATGTTCACTGGTCAACTATATATCGTTATCTAGTTACATAATGTGATATCATTTGTTCCTATTTACCGAATGTGATATTACGGTAGTTGTATGAGGCCAGAAGGAAGTTTTCATTGAGAGACTGTCTCTCTAATGTACCGTTGTCACAAACTTCTTTACTGTCCTTCACTAACTACCAATAATTGATCGTTTAGAAAGATACGGTAATAAGCAGTTGTAGTTCATTTACAACGCAACTACTAATAAGTAATTGCTTTAAAAGAAATAGTAATTACAAGTTGCAGATCATATATAACACAATTACTTTATATATTAAAATAAGATAATTGTATCAACACAAGTCTCATATGAATACATAATATGTCTTTTAAACCATGAAGTATAGGAGTCACTGTTTAAGCTTCATATGTTGTTGGATCATTCTGGTTGAAGTTGCTGGTTCACTATACAAGATGAAGTTAATAGAAAGGTGTAAGGAGTGCCCTGGACGGCTTAGTATTAGGCCTGAACACCACGTGATAAGACAGCATGAGTGAAGTTATACGAGCTGGAGAAGTAGACGAGGAAAAGCATGAACAGTGTGACGAAGCTACGGTGTTGCCGCCTCGGAGTGAACCACCGAGACCAAACTGAAGCTCCAGAATGAATCACAACTCGGGTTCAACTGAAATGACATCGGCCCTTGTGTGTTAGCTTTCCTCAGTTGCTGTCCTGCTGTCGTTGAAGTAAGTTTGAGTTCATCTTGTTTTCATGTTAATTTGACGGTGTGTTTTTGTTTATATATTGTGTGAAGGTAAGGCTTTAATAATTATTGAAGTTTGTGTGTGTTTGCAGCCTTCGGGAGTGTTACTACCCCGTCAGTGGCGATGGGCGGTGAGGGAAGACAGGTTATCAGTGGGTGGGAGGCGCCGTTGCCGTACTCAATGACTTCTTCAGAGTTGATGCAGGTATGTAGTAATTATAGGTATGCTCGTGATTGTATTTTAATTTTTTTAGTTTAATGTGCATTCTATTTTTCTCTAACTATATTTACCTTCGACTCCGAATACTCTTGCCGTTCATTCCTTCATTGCAGTTTTTCATTAATTCCCTCGTTAAGTAGAGGTTGGAGTAACTACTTTCGGTTACTTTTGGAAGTTCTTTTGTAAAGCCTAACCCACCTTAGAAGCGTTACAACCCAATCAGGGAATCGGGTAGTTATTGGGGTCAGGTAAACCCATTTATTCTTGGTCACTAATCACATTAACCACCTATGTAGGCTATAATGTAGGTGTGAGATAGATTAAGAAAACTGATAAAACCATGTTGGAAGTGTTAAAAAGGAAATTAGTTTCTTTTTAACTTTATAATCACCTAGTTATTGAGGTAACGATGGGTGGATGAGTGGATGGTTGGGATGAACTAGTTACTTTTGGAATTACCAGTCTGTCTAGCTACCTTGTCACTCTTTAATCCTCCGTGCCCCGTTGTCAGGGAAGGAGGAGGATATCACACGCTGTTCTATCCTTTATTTCCATATATTATTCAGATACAGCTTTTTCGGGTACATGTGGTACTACCGAGTGTTTGTGTGTACGTAAGTGACTTTAGTGTGAGGTGCATAATGTAAGTGTACAGAGCGCGACTGTCCATTGCGAAGTTAATTGACTTTCTTGGTCTAGTATGGTTAACCAACAGGTAATTGATGTGACGTTGTTACTTTGGATAGCAGGGGGATAGATTATTAAGTGTTGACCTGCAGTAATTAGCCTACAAGTGCTATAGGCCAAAGATGAAAAACAAACATTTGTGCCTCTGTTCACTTGCCACCTTCATCCGTACCTGCTCTTCCCTCTCATTACTTCTAACTCTCCCTGTAGTTACCGTTCCAACCCAATACTTTTCCATCCCTTAACAAGCTGTGGTTATTCCTTCCTCTCCGTACTTTTTTTAAATTCTTTATTTACCCATGGCGCCTGAGACCTTAGATGGTTGGCCTCCGCCCGTTAGTAGCGCGGGTTAGATTTTAAGTGACTCCTTGTTTCTTCTTATTGATAGGCTCATGCTGCCAGCGGAAGCTCCTCGCGCATATAACGTTACAGTCCCGGCGCGGATGGTGTTATAGCGGGAGTAACTGACTCTCTTACATAGTTACTAAGGCGTGTGCCCCCTGCCCGTGGGTCCTGCTGCACGTGGATGACTAGGGTTCCCGCCCTCTCGTTACTGTGTCGCATATCACATCCACGACCAAGAGTGCACGCACACCCTGTTGGAGACAGGGAGAGAGGGCACTGCAGTCCAGAAAGAGTATTGAAGGATATCGGACATCAAACTTAGATGTCTGGTGCTGCAAGATGTCTGGTGCTGCAAGATGTCTGGTGCTGCAGCACCGGAGGGCACTGGCGGCGACCAGTCCCCGGAGTGTCCGACATGCAGGCAACTCTACGACACAACTACAAAGGCTGCAGAGTGCACGAGAGAATAGCACACCCAGATGTGTTCTACCATGCTGAGGACATGAAATTGGCTGCTCGCCCCAAACCTCGGTGGGATCCAGAAGAGCTTGTCTTGATGGCAGCCTTTGAAAGGTCCCATCCAGGTATGAGAGCCATGAACATCGCCATAAAAAGTGAGGTCCTTCCCCATAAGTCCATTAAGGGGAAGAGAAGTGATGAATATCTACTACTTTAACGTTTTTTCTAACTGCAGTTTTTCTTAACGTCTGCTTCTTACTTGAATTTGTATTCCTACCCTTCTTACATAATGGTGAGAACTTTACTAATTACGTATATGTTGGCATAATAATTTTCTGTGTGCTTATTTATATATATTTTCTTCCAGGTCCCGTTTTTGGTCGGATCCAAGAAAATGAGACACAGGTTATGGAGGCAGGCAAATGAAGTTCCTATATTCAAGAAAGGAGATGAGGCGGAAAGTAGTAATTACCGTCCAATTAGTTAACATCGGTGATAGGCAACATTTTAGAAGCCATCATAGCAAGAACAATTAGAAAACATTTAGATGAACACAAGCTAATTAGACAGTCAACATGGTTTTAGCAAGGGAAAGCTCTGCCTGACAAATTTATTATCCTTCTATAGGAAAGTATTTGAAACCATAGATAAGGAGGACGAGTACTATAAAGTTTATTTGGACTTCAGTAAAGCTTTCGACAAAGTATCCCATAGTAAGTAAAGTCAAGGCCCATGGCATAGGTGGGAAGGTACTAGAGTAGATTAGGAGATGGGTTTCTAGTAGGGGACAGAGGCAGGGATCAGTACTAGGACCATTGTTATTCAAAATCTATGTAAATGACTTTGTTCTTCTGAATGAAGCAGTGGAACACTTTTAAATGTATATTACTTGGTTTACTTGGTTTCTGTTTAGAGGTCTATGCCTCACAACCATTTTTGTGGACCGCTGCACCACTGTGGTGCCCGACCACAGCAGTTCCTCCCAGTAAACAACTTGGCATCACAAGCCCGGGCGGAGACCCGATCTGCCGACCTAGCGCCGACCTAGCCGATCTGCCGACCTAGCGAATGCAAGGCCAGCGCGCTACCATTGTACTAGCCAGGAGGCCGTATAATTTTATTTATGGGAGATTTGTTTTCTCTTGTTTTCTCCCCCCTGAAAGCGGGTCACAAACCCCGTCTGAGATCAGGTACCTCATAACTGTTTGGTGAACAGGGACCACACACTTATAAGAGACTTAGTCCATATGTCTCCTACCCGGCGCGGGGATCGAGCCCGCGACCTCTCGCTTGAGGCGAGCGTCCTGACCACTGTGTGTGTGTGTGTGTGTGTGTGTGTGTGTGTGTGTGTGTGTGTGTGTGTGTGTGTGTGTGTGTGTGTGTGTGTGTGTGTGTGTGTGTGTGTGTGTGTGTGTGTGTGTGTGTGTGTGTGTGTGTGTGTGTGTGTGTGTGTGTGTGTGTGTGTGTGTGTGTGTGTGTGTGTGTGTGTGTGTGTGTGTGTGTGTGTGTGTGTGTGTGTGTGTGTGTGTGTGTGTGTGTGTGTGTGTGTGTGTGTGTGTGTGTGTGTGTGTGTGTGTGTGTGTGTGTGTGTGTGTGTGTGTGTGTGTGTGTGTGTGTGTGTGTGTGTGTGTGTGTGTGTGTGTGTGTGTGTGTGTGTGTGTGTGTGTGTGTGTGTGTGTGTGTGTGTGTGTGTGTGTGTGTGTGTGTGTGTGTGTGTGTGTGTGTGTGTGTGTGTGTGTGTGTGTGTGTGTGTGTGTGTGTGTGTGTGTGTGTGTGTGTGTGTGTGTGTGTGTGTGTGTGTGTGTGTGTGTGTGTGTGTGTGTGTGTGTGTGTGTGTGTGTGTGTGTGTGTGTGTGTGTGTGTGTGTGTGTGTGTGTGTGTGTGTGTGTGTGTGTGTGTGTGTGTGTGTGTGTGTGTGTGTGTGTGTGTGTGTGTGTGTGTGTGTGTGTGTGTGTGTGTGTGTGTGTGTGTGTGTGTGTGTGTGTGTGTGTGTGTGTGTGTGTGTGTGTGTGTGTGTGTGTGTGTGTGTGTGTGTGTGTGTGTGTGTGTGTGTGTGTGTGTGTGTGTGTGTGTGTGTGTGTGTGTGTGTGTGCGTGTGCGTGTGCGTGTGCGTGTGCGCGTGTGCGTGTGCGTGTGCGTGTGCGTGTGCGTGTGCGTGTGCGTGTGCGTGTGCGTGTGCGTGTGCGTGTGCGTGTGCGTGTGCGTGTGCGTGTGCGTGTGCGTGTGCGTGTGCGTGTGCGTGTGCGTGTGCGTGTGCGTGTGCGTGTGCGTGTGCGTGTGCGTGTGCGTGTGCGTGTGCGTGTTTGTAATTTAAAAAAAAATACTTCTGCATAGTATGAAGTTAGAGCATAAAGTTTCCACATAGTATTACAAGGTAAGTAAGTTAATGAGAACTACTTTTGATGGATATGATGAAAACACATCAGTGAGTCCAAGTCTTGGCAAGAAGCAGTTTTTTTTTTAAATGTTTGTACTTCTCAAGGTGTAGATACTCTCGTGTTGGTGGGAATTGCATCTGTGCCTTCCACTCCTAGGTTTGCAAAGATCCCATTACTTCCTTCTTTGTAAACCCTTTGCCATATTTACCCCCTTGCCTAGGAAAGGAAAACTTAATATTTGTCAGCTATCTTTTATTAACTGTCATTTGTGTAATCTTCTGACAGTATCCATTACTTGCAGCTCAACGGTGAAAACTGCACCACTTGGCCTCCATCCTCGCTGGCACTCCGCTTTACCAGGAACAGCCAACCTTCCCTGGCCACCTGTAGGCACGTGAAGAGTGTACCTGCAGGAGGCAACCGCTGCAAGGGAGGAACACGTGGAGAGAAATGTTGTGTAATGGAATGGGTGAAGAGGAAGTTCTGGCAGCGGTGGTGTGACCTCCCTAGCAGACTGAAGACGTCAGTGTCCGCCTCATCAACTTGCTTAATGAGATAGATGTCTTATTTTAGAACGAGGCAGTCAGACTTGTTGATAGGTAATGTTGCCGGTCGATGAGCATCAGTGTTGTCAGAGTCCGAGGGGCTCCCAGATGTATTTATTGGTTTTTATTTTATTTTTTTTTATAAGTTTTTCCATTGTGAAATTTGCTCTGTGTTGTTCTCCGGAGACTCTTCGAGGTATTTTTTAACAATAAAATTTGAATTTATTTTTAGTTTTCTTACTCCATGAACAAGAGAAGACTGCAACAGCCCCAGCCCAGCAAGGAGTTTGTGGGGTAAGCGTATCATAATTATCTGGTAAAGGAATTTAAAAAATAAATATAATTGGTACTGAAGGAGCTACCGGGCGGGGAAGGAAGGAGAAGGGGGGGGGGGGGGGATTGTACAAACCTGAATCATGCAGGTAAGTGCTCTCAAATAACCCCCCTGGGTGTCTGGACCCTTTCACAAGTCACCAGTGTTGTCACTACGGCGCCCATTTGATACCCGTCCTACGACGCGCAGTGGACAGCGATATATGGACGCATTCAATAATCTTACTAAATGTGCAAAATAATTGTTTAAAAGTAGTAGTAGGCAATATTTACTTAATTACCAATACTAAAATACTAAAATTTCAATGACAATACAGAAATCAAAGATTAGTTTTAAAACCAATATAGCCTATTAGATATTTAAAACAAATATTTAATAATCTATTACCGGTATTTGAGGCAACTGTAGGTATGGCACATGGTCGTGCTGTGGTCGCTCTGTGGTGTGGACAGCGTACGGCAAAAAGTCGGCACGTGAAATGAGTAAGAGTTCAGTTGGATGTCAGGGAATGCAGTTTCCTCACGGTCTTTGAGGGTAGGCGCATAGTACCTTCAGCTTAACTGATCTTTCCCTTTTCATTGTTGGCTCAGAATCCCGAGTCCTCTGACGAAGTTACCCTTTCCACCTGAAATTGGAAAGAGTATTCTTTCATTGTTGGCTCAGAATCCCGAGTCCTCTGACGAAGTTACCCTTTCCACCTGAAATTGGAAAGAGTATTCTGAGTTAAAAATTCCTTGATTAAAGGTGACTAAGTAATCCTTGTCCCCAAACTAATTAAAATTAAAATTTTTAGTGACTAAATAATCCCTGGCCCCGAACTAGGTTGCTATAAACCATATAGTTTCTGCTAGGGTTAACGAGAGAGTACTATCCCTCTCACCAAGAAGCTGCCGTGAGTCAGGATTGAAATTGCACCTTATACTCCACGGGCCGAGCACTGTATAAAAAAAGAACCACAAGTAGCTGTTACAATAATAAATAGTATGTAGATAATTTACAACAACATACTGAAGGCTCGTAAAACCTGTTCAAAAGTCCATGTTTGATCAATGTTAAGTCAAGTTTTAGGTAGTTTGCTGTACCTTCCTTCCTTGATGCCGTCTTAATCTTAGTGTATCTTTGAAAGTGAACATTACACAAGAGGAAAAGAGGATAATGCAGATTTAGAAAGAGAATTACAGAGATCTGGCAAGTTTCATAGAAGTAATTTCAACACTTGAACAGACACATATTACCCTACTATATGTGACAACATTTATTCCCTCTCATGTAATTGTTGGTTTAAAAAGAAATATACTAAGGTTAAGACTACATCAATTACTTTCAAAAATACACTTAAGGTTAATACACCATCAAGCAAGGTTAAGAAACAATATAAAACATGACTTAACATTTAAACAAATGTACCGAGGGTCTGACGTTGGTTTACGAACAGAAAACGAATATAAAAATAATGGACAACTTTAATGATGAATAAAATAAATAAAGTACTCGCTATATCCGTGGTGGTGCTCTTACAAATGCTTATCCACCCTTAGCGACACAAACATAAACATATACCTTAACACAAATATTCCTATTCTATCCTACCTAACTATACGTGAGGGAACTGATGGAAAAACGACCAAAATACACTCACGCCACAAATATTGTTTGAGAGTCACTGGGTCCTTCTGGCCGTCGTCCTTGTTTGAGAAGCAACTCCACATGCAGCCTTCGTCAAACCACAACCGAAAGACAGTCTTTTGCTGGTCCTCTCGGCAGCTGTATCCGGGAGGACAATTTACCGTTAGATATTATTAACAATGTTTTTCAAGTGTGGCAAGGCTTTTAGGAACACTGAAGGCTTACCTGTCTGGAGCGGGGTCACGGAACACTAGTGACTGACCTCCCGCCCAGACCGGTATATATATCCTCAGTTCCCGTGACGTCACGCGTTTTTCCCATCATCCTCTTTCGCTAGTAGTACCTACTCTAACCATAACTAGGTATCTTAACGAGCGTCGAGAATACGAGGATTTGCCGGTGATTCCGCAAAGGAATCACCGTAATGATAGTTGGCCCGTTGTACTCGGTACACGGCTTTCCTCTTTAAAAAAATAAATCCTCGTATTCTCACACTCGTAAGAACATGAGTTTATATATTATCAACATAAGTCGGGACCGGTCTTCTTCTTCTTCTTCTTCTTTCTTCTTGTCTCTATGCAAGACTTCCGAGTCAGACGTGACTCGACCTCCTGGTCGGAATAGGTGAAGCCAACTCCCACCAGTCCTGGCAAACTGAGCAGGGTGGTGATCCTCAGCGGGGCTTCACCAAGCCTTCGTCCGTGGGGGGGTAACATCCAGGTCCTTTCCCTGGGGCAGAGTCCAGAGCCCCCAGGATTGCGGTGATCACTGCTTCAGCTGCGGGACCAGTGTTTCAGCTCGGCATCTCCTTAGCTGCAAAAAAGTTTTAGAGGCAGTAACCTTTCCTCAGAACACTCAGGGGTCTATTAATCTCTCTCCTCAGCACTCCTGTACGTATCTTCTCACAGGCCTCCGTTGTCGGGCTGTGCGTGGCTCTTCCATATCATCCTCACCATCCTCGGAAGGCAACACGATCTCGCTCATGTCGATTATATACCCCTCCTCCCCTACAAAACGTTTTAATTTGTCTGGTGCCCGGAGGATTGTGTCGCCACTGAAAGTGTTTTCCAGCTCGTATGACACTCCTCCCTGCTTCACTTCCTTCACTTTATAGGGGCCAATCCACTTTATCCCTAGTTTGCGTTCGATGGAAGAGCTAATTTGTTCTTTCTTTACCCACACTAGATCACCCACACTTACTGTTTGTTCTTTTCTACCGAGATTAGCTCGCGCCAACCACTTCCGGCTGTTGTCACGGGATGTTTGCTTCACTACCTCCAGGGCGACACCAATGTCTATCTCATCGTCCACCTGTGGTAGAGTTATCCCTATAACTCTCGGAGCGTGGCGATTGAACATTAAGTAGTGTGGTTGTTCTCCTGTGGTCTCGTGTACCGCCGCGTTGAGTATTTGTTGGCACTGGGTGATATAGTCGGGCCACTTAATTGGTTGACCCTTACTCAAGCACGCTAACACGGACTTAAGGGTTCTATGTAAACGTTCGGTGATGGAGTTTCCTTGAGGATGGTAGGGAGTGGAGTAGACTTGGTGAATTCCGTGGGCTTTACAGAAGTCTGCCAGGAGGTGAGAACGGAACTCGCAAGCATTATCAGCCAGGAGCGTTTTTGGCCTTCCATAGTCCCCCACGTATGATCTAATACCCCTAACTACCTCTTCAGCCTGCCTCGAACGTAATTTTAACAATTTTACAAACCTTGAAAAATGATCTACTATGGTTAATACATATCGATGACCTCCTCGAGCAGGAGTCATTTCAGTTATATCTACACTGATTCTATCCAAAGGCTGGTTTACAGGAGGCAATTCTCGCCACTGCCTTTGTAAAGTTGAGGCTGACTTAGTTTGCTGACAAGTTAGGCATTCTCTTACAAATTTCTTCACATCTGCCTTTAAATTTGGCCAATAAAAATATTCTTCCGCCTTTAATATTGATTTGAGTTGACCTAAATGTCCTGATTCTTTTTCATGAATAATAGTAAGGGCTTTCTTTTTCATCACCGTGGGCACCACCAACAAATAGAGCAAGGTGTTATCTCTTTTCTGTTTAGAATAATAAAGGACTCCATCTTCTACAATAAACTGATTTAAGATTACTGGAGGATATTTATGTCGTGGTACTTGTCTTCCTTCTAAATATTCTTTCATTTCTCGCCAACGGGGTTCATCTACTTGGGCTTGTATGAACTCATCTTTGGTCATCCCTAGGAACGTATCTTGCCCTACCATTCTAACTACCTTAACTGGACGGCTTAGTTGATCAGCCACCACGTTCTTAGATCCGGCTTTATATTCCATTTTATACTGAAACTCCCTCATCTCTAATATCCACCTATTCATCCTGGGCGATTTGGTTCTTTGCCTGAACACAGAAATGAGGGGTTGATGATCGGTGCGGATCAGGACGCGCACTCCCCACAAATAATGGTGAAAGTTCCGGCAGGCTAACACTACAGCTAACGCTTCCCTGTTGGTTGTGGAATATCTTATTTCGGCCGGTCTTAATTTCTTTGAAAAGAATCCTATCACTCGTGGTTCTTTCCCATCATATTGCATCAGCACTGCTCCTACATGAGTAGCACTAGCATCGGTTTCTAATATAAACTCCCGATTCATTACTGCTTTAGAAAGGATTGGGGCATGGGTGAGTTTACATTTTAAAGTCTCAAAAGCATTCTGACATTCACTGGTCCAGTCAAATATTTGGCCTTTTTTTGTAAGGTTGGTAAGAGGGGCCAGAATTTTTGAGAATTTTTCTATGTGGCGGCGATAAAATGAGCACATCCCGATGAAACGCCGCGTTTCCTTGATAGTAGCGGGTGGCTTCATTTGGGTTACTGCGTCTACGTTACGTGGGTCAGGACGATATCCTTCCTTTGACACTATATGTCCTAAGAATTTTACTTGTCTTTGACCAATATTACACTTGGAGAGGTTAAGTTTTATACCTACAGACTTTAGGTGTTTAAATAACTTTTCCAGCCTCTCAATTAAAGTAACGTAGTCTGCCGCATATACAATAAGATCATCAAGATAACTTTTAACCCAATTTTCTTTAAGTAGGGGGGCTAGAGCTTGGTTCATTTGTCTAGCGAATAAAGCGGGGCTGCAGCTCAAACCGAAGGGCAATCTTTTAAATCTATAGAGTGAGATTCCATCACTAAAAGTAGTTAGGTCCCTGCTGGATTGATCGAGGGCGATTTGATAATATGCATCCTTCATATCCAAAGTGGCATAGTAGTCACTTCCTGATACATTCTCTACTAACTCTTCTAACTTAGGAAGAGGATGAATATCCATAGCTAGTTGTTTATTTACTTTTCTATAATCTAAACAGAGTCTTTTGTCTCCCCCTGGCTTATTAACTAAAACTATTGGGGACAGCCAAGCCGCAGTTGAACTTTCGATAATACCTTTCCCTTCTAACTCCTTTAATATTGACTGAATCGCCTCCTTTGCTTTCTCGGGATAACGGTATAGAGGCGTACGGCAAGGTCTTGGATCGTCTACCTGTATATGAGCTGGTTCTGCTTGAATTAAACCTAATTCGCCTGGATGTACTATAAAAAGTTCTTGATGTTGTTGGATGATGTGAAATAATTGTTCTTTCTGTTCTGGATTTAAATGTGACCAATCACGAGATTCTAGGATGGACTGCAGTTTTTCCCAGCGTGTTTGGTAATTACTAACACAATCATTCTCAGGTCCGAGAGCCTCACTAATACGGGAGATAGTAACGGGGGTTTCTTCTGTTTCTAATTGTTCATTTTGTACTCGTTCATAGGTGACTAACAATGTTCCGGGGTGCAAGTTTAACCCTACCTTGGTGTTATTAATGACGGGGATAAACAAAGTTTGATCTTTAGTGACAGTCATAACCATTGGTATTCCATTCTGGACGTACTGATGTCTGGCTTCAACCATTACTACTGTGTTAGGTTGTTCATCGACTTTAATTTCCACCATGGTCGTTAAGTAACAGTCCAGGTGTTTACGAGTAGTTAATCTGCCATATTTGGGGCGGTTATTGGGGTGGTTATTAGGGGCGGGTCGTGTTTCTCTTACCACCCTTTGAACTTTACCATATTCATTTGTTGTTAACACTAAAGGATAAATCAAGTTATTCCAATAAACTTTTCTTGCTTGGTAATCTAACGTAAATGTAGCTTGACTGATGGCATTCATACCGAGCAAGGCTGATGAACGCAGATAATTATTAGGAATTACCGCTACTTTAATGGTAATTGGGTGATTACTGATACTAGAAATGGTAACACTAGCTTGACCCAAAACTCGTAATTTACGACCAGTAATTCCTTGCAATGGGGGAATTCTTGAACTAGGTTTTATTTCCAGCCCTAATTCTTCCGCTGCGCTAAGCTTAAGTAGAGATACATCACTACCTGTATCTAACATTACTTCGAGCACATGATGGTTAACGTCCAGGTTAATGACCGGTGATTGTCACGATATTCTCCCTCGAGTCATATTAATTCTCCCGGGACAACCTGGTTGTCCTCTTCGACAATTCATACGCAGGCAATCATAGCAGGAGCCTGGGCGAGGTTGTTTACGACATTCTGCTATAGAATGACTATTAGCTCGACAATAAGGACAATATTTTTCTCTCCTATCCCATTGTCTAAGTCTCCTCTCGACTCTTTCTAAATTGCCCCTCCCTGTTGGTGTTCTCGGAGGGTTACGTGCTATGGCACCTTGGGATGGTAAAGCTGGTTCAATTGTTCGCACGTTATCCCTTTGTTGTGCTAGCACCACTATTCTCTCATTATCCAATTTGCTCAGAAACTTTTTAAGGGTTACATTCTGGTCCAAGTACAACTCTAGCCTATCTCTACTTTCTTTAGGCATGCCCTTCAGTAGTTTGTTTTTAATGAGCTGTTCAGTGTTAGGCACCTCTCCCGACTTTGTCTGTACTTCTAACAACGCAAGTTTACATTTTAGGTTGGTTACAAATTCTATTGGGTCTTCGTCATACGTATATTTTAAATCGTTCAAGGAATCAAAGATACGGTCTTCACTTTGGTCGGTGAGTTCAGTAGTTAGGTGCTTCTTAAAGTTCTCCCACGACATAACTTCTTTATTAAGGATATTCTGAATAAATAGTGAAAGGGGTGAATCTACTCGCATCCGAACTATTTGTTGTCGTTCGTCTGTTAACTGAGAACAACTTTCTACCTGTGACAAGAAAACAGTGAGTCGTCCCGCGCCGTCTACACCATTCAACTGACGTAACTCCAGAATAGGGATATCACGTGGCTTCAAAAAGGTTTTAACTGGTCTTTCAAGGGGGGGTGCAGATTCCCTGCGGCGCAGTTCACCTATTAAATCCTCAACACAAGACCTTAAATTATCCACTTCCCTTTCTAACGACTCCATTTTCCTCTGATCGTGATGACCGACTTCTGAACACTGGTTTTATTGCTCCATCAAGCGCTTGTTCACCCACTTCGGTTACTTCCTCCTGGGGAAACCACGAGTCGCCTAACAAGTCTATCTGAGAATTCATAATTAAAATTTAATTGGAGGGGGGAAGGACCCATACGACCTTAAGAAAAAAAAAAAACTCTTCTTCCTCTTTCAAATCTAACCCGTGAATTGAATCTTAATCACATTAATCAAAAGTTAAAGCAAAAAAAAAATTCAAGAACAAAAAAAAAATACCACCTGTTAAATTTAGTTAAGCCGTATCCACGCAGATACGGAGGGGAGGGGAAGGGTGCTCAGCGACCCGAAGGTCGCGACTCACTTACTAGTCCTGGGGTCCAGTGCCCGCAGGGGAGACTTGAAGCACTCTTCTCACCCTGGCTGAAAAATGTGCTAAAAGGATTCCCCTAATTGCTCATCTGGGCGTAACCCCAGTGTGCCTCAGGTTGGAAGGCATGGGCGTTGTTAATGGCGCCTCTCAGCTTGTCCTTTACTCTCTCTCTACCTTCGCGGTTAAAGTGTACTCCGTCAGATCTTAAGGAGTATAAAAAAGGCTTGGCACCAAAGGAAATAAATTCCTTACCCCGCAAAGCTCTCTTTTGGAGTTTGTTGTTAACTCCCTTGGCCACTTTATTATAAGCCTCCTGCTCGATCCTAGGCCTCCAACGTATTTCAGTTAGGCGTGGCTCAACTAGACAAATCTTTACCCTGGGGGTGCAACGAGCCTCCAGCTGTTCTACAATAAGTTTTATGTTATTGACGATGTCCTTCACCTGACACCGGGGGTGGATGTCATTACTCCCCAGCCACAAAATCACCATGTCATAACGGCTGTTGAATACAGCGGTCAGGTGTTCATTATGAAAAAAAGACCGGGCTGTGGCTCCAGGTGATTTAAATATCTGGACATCAATAGGAGAGGGTAAGTGGTCCAGGTGAGAGGGCACTTGGCTATGCCCTACAATGGCTACTTTAAACATCTAAACTACGATTATCCCTATTACCACTAAGAGAATAATAAAAAAAAATGACTTGGGGGGGCTAACTACCTACCTAACTAGCACTACGTAGCGTCCTCCGGACAACGTGGGCTGATGCGTAATTTGCATCTACACCGCTGCAACCACTGTACCGAGTCTCCGACGTTGGTTTACGAACAGAAAACGAATATAAAAATAATGGACAACTTTAATGATGAATAAAATAAATAAAGTACTCGCTATATCCGTGGTGGTGCTCTTACAAATGCTTATCCACCCTTAGCGACACAAACATAAACATATACCTTAACACAAATATTCCTATTCTATCCTACCTAACTATACGTGAGGGAACTGATGGAAAAACGACCAAAATACACTCACGCCACAAATATTGTTTGAGAGTCACTGGGTCCTTCTGGCCGTCGTCCTTGTTTGAGAAGCAACTCCACATGCAGCCTTCGTCAAACCACAACCGAAAGACAGTCTTTTGCTGGTTCTCTCGGCAGCTGTATCCGGGAGGACAATTTACCGTTAGATATTATTAACAATGTTTTTCAAGTGTGGCAAGGCTTTTAGGAACACTGAAGGCTTACCTGTCTGGAGCGGGATCACGGAACACTAGTGACTGACCTCCCGCCCAGACCGGTATATATATCCTCAGTTCCCGTGACGTCACGCGTTTTTCCCATCATCCTCTTTCGCTAGTAGTACCTACTCTAACCATAACTAGGTATCTTAACGAGCGTCGAGAATACGAGGATTTACCGGTGATTCCGCAAAGGAATCACCGTAATGATAGTTGGCCCGTTGTACTCGGTACACAAACATGCAATTTTGAAGAGGTTTACTATCTACCATTATGGTGATGCAAAAAATGAACATAATATCTAGTATTGTTCCAGCATACCATTGATCTTGACCTAAGTGAGGAGAAAGCGTTTCTATAAGACCTATTACTATTTTACCATTGAAGAAAATATTCAATCAATGTTAAATAAGCACAGCTTTGTGACACATTACCATCAAGTTTTCATAGCATTTTTGTTATCAGGATATATTGATTAAACTGAGTCTAAAATAAAAAATGTTAATACTATTTTCTATAATATATTTGTATAAGGCTTCCCAGCACTTTTTGATGTATCCATTACACTATATTTGTTTCAATTGAGTTGTCATAAAAAACATTTGATAATTTATTTTCTAAAAAAAAAAATATAATAAAAAAAAAAAAACATCAAAGAAGCAATTAGTGTATAAGATCAACCATTAAGTTTTAATAAATTATCTGTATACTGAACAATGTCATAATTTTCACAAAATATAGCTTAATTACATACCTTTACCCCCTTTGGGGAGGCAGTGGTCTAGTGGCTAGCGGTCGGGCAGACTTGAGCAATAACACGAGGTAACGGAATGAAAATAAAAGTATGAAGATGTAACACAATTGCTCGATAGAATTGTTGAACACTTGAACAGACTCTCAGCTTCATAGTTAGAAAGAAAATAACTATAGATCGCTTCAAGTTCTCATTAGATACGTATTTTTGAGAAACAGGTTTTTATTAACTAGTTTATTGATGTGGTTGTATTAGCTTCTAAGAAACTTTTATGAACATTAATTCCATGAAATTAAGCTTGGTTTCTTATCTTTCATATGAAAAGTGTAATGGCAGCACATTGTTACTATTAACAAAATTAATTCCCTCCCAGGATGTACCATCATTAGTGGTAGTCTAGTAAAGTATCTTCCTCTGAATTAATCTTTTTTACTATAAAAAAGGTAGTGAAATAATCCCCCTAAACTAGGTAACTCTATACCATATAGTTCTGCTAGGGTTAACAAGAGAGTGTTGTCTCTCTCACCAAGAAGCTGCCGTGAGCCAGGATAGAACTCACAACCTTTAGGCCACAGAGCCAAGCACTGCACCACTGAGCCAACCAGCCTTCACTCCTTCCTTTACCATAAACTTTCCATATCCTCTTTTTCTACAAGATACATGATATTTCCTTCTAACTGTTTCTTGCTGGCACGTTACCAAAAGGGAGAGGTGGGCGGGGAAAGAGCCTTATTCTGATCTATCCTGTCCTCCTACCTGTGGTGTATTATTAATAGCATGTAGTCCAACAGATACCTTAGTTAGAAACCAACAGGTCATCTGGTGCCTGTTGTTCTTATTTATTCTTATGTTCACTTATGCAACATCTACTCCATGACACCATTATGCCTCGTTATTTCCTTTTCATATTGCCTGGCATGGTCTTGCATTCACCTTTCCAGTGTGTCAGGACTCGGGCAACGTTGACTCCAAAGCTGGGGAAAAAAAGAGGTTTCAGTAATGGCAAAATCAATTTAAAAAGATACAGCTAACTAGACTGTGGTGTTGCAGTGGTCCTAACAATCTGTGATGCCAACTACAATTAGTACAGAGTTAGCTATGTAATACTATATAACTTCTAAAAATATTATATTTGAAATTAAATGCATAGCTATTGATATATCTGGTTACAGCTAGTGTTAGTGAATGAGTTAGCTTAACCTAACAACTAACCTAACCTAACCTAATTACTAACCTAACTGTAAATGAGCTGAAGTGATAGGATGCTGGAGTATATTGTGAGGGTAAAGATCCTGTCTAATTAATCAAGAAAATACTAATGCACTCTAATAAGACTCAATAATTACGAGTGCAGAAAAAATTTGTTACCCATCCAAGAGTTGATCCGAATAAATAAGAAAGGAACTTAACCAAAAAAAAAAAAAAAAAAAAAAAACCTAATATGATAAAATAAATAGATTAATTAAATTTCATACGTGTACAATAAACCTTACATCCCATTGTCATATTGGACGAGTAGCTGAGCTGAGAGTAACAACGAAATACTCTTATAACTGTTCATATAATGCCCACTCAGCTACTTTCATATCATGTACTTATCCTCTCAAACCTTAAGTACTTATCTATACTTCTTTAAGACTTGCAGCTTCCATAATACTTATGTACCGAGGGTCCGAGAGTTGGTTTACGAACATAAAACAAATATAAAAATAATGGATAACTTTAATGATGAATAAAATAAATAAAGTACTCGCTATATCCGTGGTGGTGCTCTTACAAATGCTTATCCACCCTTAGCGACACAAACATAAATATATACCTTAACACAAATATTCCTATTCTATCCTACCTAACTATACGTGAGGGAACTGATGGAAAACGACCAAAATACACTCACGCCACAAATATTGTTTGAGAGTCACTGGGTCCTTCTGGCCGTCGTCCTTGTTTGAGAGGCAACTCCACATGCAGCCTTCGTCAAACACCAACCGAAAAACAGTCTTTTGCTGGTCCTCTCGGCAGCTGTCTGGAGCGGGGTCACGGAACACTAGTGACTGACCTTCCGCCCAGACTGGTATATACATCCTCAGTTCCAGTGACGTCACGCGTTTTTCCCATCATCCTCTTTCGCTAGTAGTACCTACTCTTAACCATAACAAGGTATCTTAACGAGTGTCGAGAATACGAGGATTTACCGGTGATTCCGCAAAGGAATCACCGTAATGATAGTTGGCCCGTTGTACTCGGTACACGGCTTTCCTCTTTAAAAAAAATAAATCCTCGTATTCTCACACTCGTAAGAACATGAGTTTATATATTATCAACATAAGTCGGGACCGGTCGTCTTCTTCTTCTTCTTCTTCTTCTTTCTTCTTGTCTCTATGCAAGACTTCCGAGTCAGACGTGACTCGACCTCCTGGTCGGAATAGGTGAACCCAACTCCCAACCAGTCCTGGCAAACTGAGCAGGGTGGTGATCCTCGACGGGGTCTCACCAAAGCCTTCATCCATGGGGGGGTGAACTTCCAGTCCTTTACCTGGGCACTACAGAGCCCCCAGGACTGCGGTGATCTCTGCTTCAGCTGCGGGACCAGTTTACCAGTTCGG
Organism: Cancer borealis; assembly: GCA_036785275.1. Taxonomy (NCBI): domain Eukaryota; kingdom Metazoa; phylum Arthropoda; class Malacostraca; order Decapoda; family Cancridae; genus Cancer; species Cancer borealis. The sequence goes on along the minus strand of JAXIVD010000656.1, from coordinate 79,445 downwards.
CATCTCCTCGCCGCTGCAAAAGAGTTTTTATAGGCAGTAACCTTTCCTTTAACCACCCAGGGGTCTACTTACTACCATCTCTCCCTCTCAACACTCCTCTAGGAATTCCTCACAGGCCTTCGGGCTCTGCGTGGTTCCTCCGTGTCATCCTCATCCTCGGAAGGAAACACGATCTCGCTCATGTCTACTATAGAACCTCCATCACCCACAACTAGTGTTAACTTGTCCGCGGCACGGTGGATTGTGTCGCCGTTGACAGTGAGGTGGTGGTTGTAATGATGGTTGTAGTAGTAACTGCCTCGTCCACCCTCGAAGTGGAGGAGTGTGTATTTGGCACCACCATAGTCGCCCTCACGTATAAGTTAATATCCCTAACTCCCGCGTCACACTCATCCGACGTTTCAATTTAAAAAAACATAGCATGGGCTTTCCGTTTCATTACCGTGGGCACCACCAACGAATCGAGCAAGGTGTTATTTCTTTTCATTCTGTTTAGAATAATAAAGGACTCCCATCTTCCTCTGATCGTGATGACCGACTTCTGAACACTCTGGTTTTATTGCTCCACCAAGCGCTTGTTCACCCACTTCTGTTATTTCCTCCTGGGGAAACCACGAGTCGCCTAACAAGTCTATCTGAGAATTCATAATTAAAATTTAATTGGAGGGGGGAAGGACGCCCGGCGATCCGAAGACCGCGACTCACTTAACAATCTGGGGACCCATGCCCGCGGGGAAGACTTTGATTGAGCAGCCTTTCCACTAGACCGAAAGTGTGGTAAAAGTTTATCAGACATATTAATTACTAGTCTGGGAGTAACCCCAGTGTTCCTCAGGTTGAAAGACATGGGCATTGCAAATGGCACCTGTCAGCTGGTTCTTTACCCTCTCCCTACCCTCGCGGTCAAAACGTACCCCATCTGATTTTAAGGAGTACCAAAAGGGCTTAGCACCAAAGGTAATAAACCCCTTACCCCGCAGAGCTCTTTTTTGTAGTTTGTTGTTAACCCCCTTGGCCACTTTGTTGTAAGCCTCCTGTTCGATCTGAGGCCTCCAACGTGTTTCCGTCAATCGTGGCTCAATCAGACAAATCTTTACTTTGGGGGTACAACGAGCCTCCAGTTGTTCTACAATGCTCTTTATGTCACTAACGATGTCCGTTACTTTACACCCGGAGTGGATGTCATTACTCCCCAGCCACAAGATCACCATGTCATATCGGCCATTAAATACCGCGGTTAGGTGGTCATTGTTAAAAAATGACCGGGCTGTGGCCCTAGGTGACCTGAATATCTGAACCTCAACAGGCGAGGGCAAGTCGTCAAGGTGAGAGGGCACTTGGCTATGCCCTACGATCGCTACTTTGAACTTCATACTAATGCTACCACTAACACAAAAAAAATACACAATATATCACTATTAACACTACGTAAATATTTCAATCACCAATCACTAATCACTACTCTGTAAGAGAAAAAATTTTAACTGGAGGGGGAGCTAATTACCTACTTAACTAGCACACTGTAGCGTCCTCCGGACAACGTGGGCTGATGCGTAATTTGCATCTACACCGCTGCAACCACTGTACCGAGGGTCCGAGAGTTGGTTTACGAACATAAAACAAATATAAAAATAATGGACAACTTTAATGATGAATAAAATAAATAAAGTACTCGCTATATCCGTGGTGGTGCTCTTACAAATGCTTATCCACCCTTAGCGACACAAACATAAATATATACCTTAACACAAATATTCCTATTCTATCCTACCTAACTATACGTGAGGGAACTGATGGAAAACGACCAAAATACACTCACGCCACAAATATTGTTTGAGAGTCACTGGGTCCTTCTGGCCGTCGTCCTTGTTTGAGAGGCAACTCCACATGCAGCCTTCGTCAAACACCAACCGAAAAACAGTCTTTTGCTGGTCCTCTCGGCAGCTGTCTGGAGCGGGGTCACGGAACACTAGTGACTGACCTTCCGCCCAGACTGGTATATACATCCTCAGTTCCAGTGACGTCACGCGTTTTTCCCATCATCCTCTTTCGCTAGTAGTACCTACTCTTAACCATAACAAGGTATCTTAACGAGTGTCGAGAATACGAGGATTTACCGGTGATTCCGCAAAGGAATCACCGTAATGATAGTTGGCCCGTTGTACTCGGTACACGGCTTTCCTCTTTAAAAAAAATAAATCCTCGTATTCTCACACTCGTAAGAACATGAGTTTATATATTATCAACATAAGTCGGGACCGGTCGTCTTCTTCTTCTTCTTCTTCTTCTTTCTTCTTGTCTCTATGCAAGACTTCCGAGTCAGACGTGACTCGACCTCCTGGTCGGAATAGGTGAACCCAACTCCCAACCAGTCCTGGCAAACTGAGCAGGGTGGTGATCCTCGACGGGGTCTCACCAAAGCCTTCATCCATGGGGGGGTGAACTTCCAGTCCTTTACCTGGGCACTACAGAGCCCCCAGGACTGCGGTGATCTCTGCTTCAGCTGCGGGACCAGTTTACCAGTTCGGCATCTCCTCGCCGCTGCAAAAGAGTTTTTATAGGCAGTAACCTTTCCTTTAACCACCCAGGGGTCTACTTACTACCATCTCTCCCTCTCAACACTCCTCTAGGAATTCCTCACAGGCCTTCGGGCTCTGCGTGGTTCCTCCGTGTCATCCTCATCCTCGGAAGGAAACACGATCTCGCTCATGTCTACTATAGAACCTCCATCACCCACAACTAGTGTTAACTTGTCCGCGGCACGGTGGATTGTGTCGCCGTTGACAGTGAGGTGGTGGTTGTAATGATGGTTGTAGTAGTAACTGCCTCGTCCACCCTCGAAGTGGAGGAGTGTGTATTTGGCACCACCATAGTCGCCCTCACGTATAAGTTAATATCCCTAACTCCCGCGTCACACTCATCCGACGTTTCAATTTAAAAAAACATAGCATGGGCTTTCCGTTTCATTACCGTGGGCACCACCAACGAATCGAGCAAGGTGTTATTTCTTTTCATTCTGTTTAGAATAATAAAGGACTCCCATCTTCCTCTGATCGTGATGACCGACTTCTGAACACTCTGGTTTTATTGCTCCACCAAGCGCTTGTTCACCCACTTCTGTTATTTCCTCCTGGGGAAACCACGAGTCGCCTAACAAGTCTATCTGAGAATTCATAATTAAAATTTAATTGGAGGGGGGAAGGACGCCCGGCGATCCGAAGACCGCGACTCACTTAACAATCTGGGGACCCATGCCCGCGGGGAAGACTTTGATTGAGCAGCCTTTCCACTAGACCGAAAGTGTGGTAAAAGTTTATCAGACATATTAATTACTAGTCTGGGAGTAACCCCAGTGTTCCTCAGGTTGAAAGACATGGGCATTGCAAATGGCACCTGTCAGCTGGTTCTTTACCCTCTCCCTACCCTCGCGGTCAAAACGTACCCCATCTGATTTTAAGGAGTACCAAAAGGGCTTAGCACCAAAGGTAATAAACCCCTTACCCCGCAGAGCTCTTTTTTGTAGTTTGTTGTTAACCCCCTTGGCCACTTTGTTGTAAGCCTCCTGTTCGATCTGAGGCCTCCAACGTGTTTCCGTCAATCGTGGCTCAATCAGACAAATCTTTACTTTGGGGGTACAACGAGCCTCCAGTTGTTCTACAATGCTCTTTATGTCACTAACGATGTCCGTTACTTTACACCCGGAGTGGATGTCATTACTCCCCAGCCACAAGATCACCATGTCATATCGGCCATTAAATACCGCGGTTAGGTGGTCATTGTTAAAAAATGACCGGGCTGTGGCCCTAGGTGACCTGAATATCTGAACCTCAACAGGCGAGGGCAAGTCGTCAAGGTGAGAGGGCACTTGGCTATGCCCTACGATCGCTACTTTGAACTTCATACTAATGCTACCACTAACACAAAAAAAATACACAATATATCACTATTAACACTACGTAAATATTTCAATCACCAATCACTAATCACTACTCTGTAAGAGAAAAAATTTTAACTGGAGGGGGAGCTAATTACCTACTTAACTAGCACACTGTAGCGTCCTCCGGACAACGTGGGCTGATGCGTAATTTGCATCTACACCGCTGCAACCACTGTACCGAGGGTCCGAGAGTTGGTTTACGAACATAAAACAAATATAAAAATAATGGACAACTTTAATGATGAATAAAATAAATAAAGTACTCGCTATATCCGTGGTGGTGCTCTTACAAATGCTTATCCACCCTTAGCGACACAAACATAAATATATACCTTAACACAAATATTCCTATTCTATCCTACCTAACTATACGTGAGGGAACTGATGGAAAACGACCAAAATACACTCACGCCACAAATATTGTTTGAGAGTCACTGGGTCCTTCTGGCCGTCGTCCTTGTTTGAGAGGCAACTCCACATGCAGCCTTCGTCAAACACCAACCGAAAA
>JAXIVD010000656.1:25000-67500 GCA_036785275.1 Cancer borealis | reverse complement strand
GAATGGATCTCCTCGGATGGAGACTCTTTAGGGTTTATTTCCTCCTACCCTTTCACCATTCGTAGCTAATTGACTCCATCCCCAACATCTGTGACCTTCCTTATCCTGTCCTACTTATGACCCATCCTCACCTCTCTTCATCCCCTCCCCTCCCTCTTACCTTCCCTTCCTCCTTGTTTGCCATTCCCATGCCTCTCTCAATCTCTGCTGTTTGGAGTCACCTTGATGTGGTGGTTGGTGGGGCTTGAAGCATGGTTGGCAGCGCCGCTTCCTCTGGTAGCCTGCCTGCCATTATACAGCTTGGTGTCTGCCAGCACACACCAGGCAATGCAAGTGTATTCATCCCTATCACCCTGCCCTTCCATCTTACAACTAGGCTGCCTCTCCTACGACCCTAAATTTCACTCATATACACTTGCTTCACAAACTCTTCACTCTTCTTTCTCTCAAGATGTCCAAACCACCTCAAATTATTATTGTTCTCTGCATTTTCTCCATATGAAGCTGGCTGATTGACGATGTTGCAAGTGACTTGTTAAATTGTGATCATGTTTGTATTGAATATCCTTTACTCTAGGCTCTGGGATAGGGATCAAAATCTGTATTAATTGTTCTACAGGCAATGTTACACACAAGTCTGTATGTACGTATGCAAATACAATAAGAAAAAGGTCCATGTAATGTCCTGTCTTGTCCAGTAGTTGGGCGACTCAGGACTAATTTACATAAATCATGTGGAATAGAGAGAGACACAGTCGGCCATGGGCTCATCACTGCCGATAGAGTCCCAGTCATCTGTGTCAGACTCCGAGGATACATTGTCTTCCACTCCAGCTCCAGTCATGGCTACTCGTGCATAGTCATCTGTATCAATGCTCTTGCAGAAGTGTATTGCATATTTTAGTTTCTCTCTCAGCACAGCCTGAAGAAAAGAAGAGACAGTTAAAAGTGAACAGATTCCTTGATAACAAGTCTGAGAATGGCAAAATGTTGAGGTAAATAATCATTAAGAATAAATATCAAAAGTGTAAATCCCATTGAAAAATAAAATGCTGAAAATTTAAGATTAATTAATAATACATCATTGACCGTGACATGATTGTTGAGACCACATGTACTGAGTCGGTGAAGCAATAAGAGGCTCATGACTAGTATCTTCATAGCAATACTTACCTTGCATGAATAGCGTGGCATCTTCAGCAAGAAGAAACAAGTGTATGATTCTGGCAGGAAATGGTCTGGTGGTGTATACTTATCCAGCACCTGAAGGAAGGCAAAAATATTCATTAGTAAATATAAACTACGACTATGTATAGTAAAATTGTATGTATCTGGGAAACTATCTTAAGTATCTAACACTATCAAATTTATGCTTACAACAAAATACCTAATCATTTTTCTTTATTTCCTATTCTTCATGGCACTCACACATTCATGGGTATTCAGATCAAATGAATATGTAGGTATATCTGTGAGTTATAGGAAATTCACAACAGGATCACTTGCATAACCACAGAGTAATGCCACAATTTTCATCTTACACTTTTTGGCTCATAACATCACCACAAAAACAGTAATTCCTACATTTTGAAAGTTCTCTGGAATATATTTACCATATAAACAGAAAAACGGAAGTGCATATATCTTGAATGAACTTAGGTGGACTTCCTTTCAACTCACCTGGAATACAAAGTCTCGTCCTCTGAAGTCAGCGATGGTGCGAGGGAGCCTTGTCCTGCCCCACACGAACCTCAGGAATAAGGAACGCTCGGCCGTGCTGAACTCCTCCATCACTTCCCAGAACCACTGAACAAGGGGTGCTGTTGCTTCCACACCTGGAATATCATGTTCAAGGCATCAAATACACAACTAGATAAATTATACCACATTTTACAGTATTATTTACATTCCAAAATGTTTTCAGCCATTTTGCTACTAATTTTGAGCCTGTTATGATTTTCAAGCTTCAGTTATCAATACAAAATTATTTACATCGGTAAAACAACATGATGTAAACTTGAATCAAATCTTATCTTAAATAAATGACTTGTATTGAAGTGTTTATCCAACCCTCAAAACAAAACCAGAGAGCAGGGTATCTCTAAACTGGGTAGTATTAAATTTACTGTAATTCTTGGTAGTTCGCTAGTCAGCTGCTTTGATTTTGATTTTCATGACGCACGTGTCAGTGGTAACGATTGTCAGTTTCATGAAATCAGCTGTTGCTGAGGGGTCAGTCCTTAATGATGAAGCTATTAACACATGAAAAAATTCACCATTATCTATATATACATTTATCTGAGTGTCACCTTTGTATGTTGCCACACTCTTGAGGAGGTTGAGAGGGATGTCTGGGGAGCCGCACACCATTGTCTCCAGTTCATAGGGTGTGAAGAGGGACAGTAATGGGACTGGGATCACACGTGCCATCCCACACCTCACTGCCACTACTTGGGTGTCAAATTCATGAAGTCTGGAAAAGAAAGTGTACTGTTCAGTTCATATATTTAACGATGTACCAAATGTGTTTTAATCTTGTCTTTTGGTCATGTAATAGTAACTTCATTTGGAATTAGATGATGATACTATGAGAAAACATTAATTTACCTGTAGTTAAGAGCCAGACGCACGTATTCATGTCTGTTAGCCATTGTGATTCTGTTGTGTCGGGGAGAGAGAGACACATCATGGCCGGCAGCGGAGGTGGTGGTGAAGGGAAGGTCAAGACTGGTGAAGGTCTTCTCATCACCTTCCATTTGCTGAATACACATTAAACCTGGTACGTAATGGCGATCAACCTGTGGAAGGAGAATAGCATTAGAATGAGGTTGTGTATTCTCTACAATCATCACTTCCATTAGTCTCCAATTAATAATACAAGATGACATCCAAAGACAATAAAATGGATGGAAGTGGTTTTTATTTTCAACTCTTCTTATGCTGAGTGATCCAGTCAAGTGTTACATAAGTTCTCCAGTGATGTACTCTGATCGTTGAATATATGTACTGCTGAACGTAAATGTAAACTATTAACCTCTGTTATGTCAGCTGGTGTCAAGGCCATGCCAGCCAGCTGCTTCCACACCGGCTCAGCAAGGTTGAGGCTGAGAGGACTGCCAGTACGGATGGCTATGCCCATCAACACACCTGCCAAGGAACAAAATAATTACCAATACTACCTTACACCACACTGTTCAAGGAATCTTTTATATAACTTAACAATGAGCTACCTTAGACTCTTGAATTTCTGAGTATTTATTTCAATGAATTTTCCTTGAACATAGAATAAACTTCCATGTAATTTCAACTTTCAAGGCAAAAAATCTTGAATCTTGATAGGTTTAAACAGCCCAAGCTACGATTATACATTGTTTCTTGGGGGCAAGCAGTTAAAAATTTTCGCTGACTGCAATGACATGAAAGAATCACTTCAAAAATTATTACATGATGCCCCTAAACTAAAAAAAAAAAATAAATAAATAAAAGTATCAACAAAATTTCATCCCAAAAATACTTACCCTTCACTAGTATTTCTTTTAATATCTTTTTAATAAGACACAATACATACTTTCAGAACCAGGTATGAGTAACATCACTGATCTGTAAAGGTAAATCTGAACCACACCTAGTAACTTACCCAGGAATGTAAACATGTTCATATGATGTGAAGAATTAGATTGAGGATTGAGAAGGAAACAGTCCCGTGATGTGCCGGCTTCATCCCGTCCATTGGGTGTTGGGATGAGCAGCGGCAGGGAACCATTCATCAGCTCATCACACATCTCAGCAACACTCTCACTGTACCCTCCACCACAGTCATCAACACTCTCCCCTGGCAAAGTAATCATCATTAGTGGATGCAATGCAATATTCATCAGTGGAGTATCATCCCTGGTATATGTGTGTAGTGAAAATATGTTGTATCCATATATACATACATCACTTATTAATGCAAATCTTTTTATGTGACAAAGTTCACCAGGTATCGTCTCACCAGTCAGATATTAAAGCTAATACACATTTTTCAAGCAGTGGACTTTTTGAATGGTCCTGTCCAATAGCGGATATAGTCTGTTAAATTGAGAGTCAAGTGTCCAGTGAAAACATTAGTACTGACTAAGATAAAATTGATGTGTATGCTATGCCAAGTTTTCTACACAAAAATATGAATACCCGAAGACTTACCAACAAATTTCACTTTCCAAACTCTATGGGGAAGGAAGAGTGCATCAGGAGTGAGCAGGGACATCTTGGCAACCATCTGGCCGAACACAGACTTCATACCGTCAGCCCCAGCCAGGCCGCCGCGGGACCGGGAACGCTTCACACTGATGCGGTTCAGCTCCACGATGGGCCCATGTTGTCTGTCCCTCACCATAGTCGCCTGAATCACCTGTATGAACAAACAAGGATTAAACACAAAATTTTGCCAAGTTGTCACGTCTTATATTGATTTCCATTTCACCAATCATATTTACGGTTCCATCAATGCAGTTTCCTCTCCTTTGCTAAAAATGTTAACAGTAGTCATCCTTAGAGTGAAGATCTAACCTAAATAAATTATCACTAATATCATAGAGAGAAAATGGTAGGTTTAGATCAGGGACTAATCTAGACCTACCATTTTCTTTAGTAATTTAGATCATTGTAGTTTTTTTGCATTCTTTCACTATGTCTAGGAGAACATGACTGCCACATACAATATCACCTCTATAAGATGTGATTAGATGTACACATATATATCTGTGCATAACCAAATTACGTGTTTGGAGGGAAATTACTCTATGCCAACTCAAAGAAAAATTTGTTCTAACCTTTTTGAATGCAGTTTCCTTTGCTGAAGAGACTAAAATGGCACGTAATCGCGACACAACAGCTGCCTCCCCTTCATCATCTTCTGGTGGACTGCACAGGTCAAACATGGAGATGCTCTGGCACACTAAGTCAGAGAAGTGATGCAGTAAAACCTATGGAAAGACAAACAGGCGTTACAATACAACCAGACGCATTTAGATACACTTTCTATATCTTCAAATGTAACAAGTGAGAAGTAGTGATGAGAACTGACCAGTCTGTTCCTGAGGGTTGGCAGCGGGATCTCCTTAAGCAGGTCATACTCGATGGGCACCTGTGAAGGGAGTCTGCCTGTGCTCACTGCCCGGCTTGTACTCCACGCCAAGGTGTGAGCTGATCCACACGCCACACGGTTAATCTTCTTGGCCTGAGGTGAAGATAATTAATGATACATCTGTGAAACTGATCATCCTGTTATTGGTAATTCATGTACACTATCATAAATATATTGAATTTCTTTACCTACCTTTACATCAATTTAAAGTAGAGAAATGTCCTTACCTGTAGTGCCATGACCAGTCTTGGCCTTTGTATTGCATTAGTAGTACTGTCTCCGAGCTGACCCTCATCATTGTCTCCCCACGTGTACACTTCACCCTCGCTGGTGCAGCACACACAGTGAAGGGAACCTGAACACAACACAAAGGTTGAAATGTAGATAATTCATCACACTAAGATGTCATAGCACAGGAGAATATCAAGTTCACTTTTGACTTAACAGAATACTTATAGAAATTAATTGTAAGCTGATACTTCTTTGTCTATCTATCTATCTATATACCAGGCTGTTATCCCGCTTAAAGAAGGGTGGCCAAGATGAGACATGCATACACACACATTCATGTACACATAACTCTCCAAGAATAATTCTGAACTGATTTGCATTAAGTTGGCATTCTTCTTTGTTATGAACTAAGATGTTAGGTTAGGTTAGGTTCATTAATATGTAGGACTCAGTGTTTTGCATTAGACTCACCCGTGGCGATGCTGATGACCCGCTTGCCCTGTAGTGCCATGACCTTGCGTGGGCGGCGCACATGGTCATCAGTGCCATGACCCAGGCGGTGGTAGTCCCCTTTGCCCCAGGTGAACACAGTGCCAGACCGTGATAATGCCACAGAGAACTGTGACCCACACTCCACCTGTTGAAATTAATATTTTGTTAAGTAACGGTCACTGTTAATAGATGATCATCTTAATCACTAATAAATACATTAAGTTAGTTTACCTTCACTTCACAGTCTGTTGCTGGTCTCTCTCGAGACAGCCGGCCGTTCCCCTATGGAAAGAGCTCAGAGCTCATAGTGACCAATCTTTGGGTTGGACCGAGACCACTCACACACAACACACCGGGACAACGAGGTCACAACTCCTCGACTTACATCCCGTACCTACTCACTGCTAGGTGAACAGGAGCTACAGGTGAAAGGAGACAGACCCAAATAATCTCCATCCGCCCAGGGGATCAAACCCTGGCCCCCTCGGTTGTGAGCCAAGTGCGCTAACCACTACACTAGCGGACCTGTCTTTAGGATTACAATTAAGTTTCATCACTTTCTTCCCCATATTTATCTTTAGTAACTGTCCTTTAAGGATTACTTACATACTTTTAAACAAGTCTTTATGATTTTCCAGTTGACTGTAGAGCAGCTTGAGCGTGCAGTCTTTAAAAAGAAGTATATGTATGGATACCATTAAGTGGTTTAAGATAACTTACATGCTCTGTTAAATGCTAGTTTGTAGTTTTTTCTTGATTACATCAAAGACATATTCACAAGAGAGTTTGAGATATGTGTGAAAACTTATTAAGCTTCTTATAGATGGTAGGAAGGAGAAATGGCGTTGATGAAGATTTGAGTCACAGAAACCAAATTTTTTTATTACCAAATTAACATGCCTTAATGAATTAAATCTAAGGTATGATAACTGCCTTACCTTTATTATGCCTTGATTTGCCAAGCCGTCAATCCTCATGGGCACCTTACAGCCGTCTGAGCCACCGCGGCCAAGCTTGCCATAGTCACCGTCTCCCCACGACCACACGCTGTCATCATCCACTATACACAGTGTTTGGGCATCACCGGAGCCGCACGCCACGTCCACCACTCGGTACCCCACAAGAGCCTCCACTAACTTGGGTCTAAATTGATCCTGGAAAAAAATAGTCTCCCTAAGCATGAAGGTATAACTTAAGAAAAAATATTTGTTTAGTGTGTTTTGATCAACTATGAGATGGGAGTTCAGATACAAGATGATTTATTAAAATATTCTAAATGTAGAGAAGACCTGTGAATGAGGTTGTTGAAAGGCAGTAAACAATAACTATAACATTATACTAGTACTGCTTTAAGTTCAGAAAAATAATCACATTCTGTAAAAAAAAATAAAAGTGATAGTGCAATGGGATATATTACATCATTCTACTTGCTTACTACCACCATGAATCTAACAATATATGGCATAGAATTAAGAATATTATAGATGGATTTACATGTTGTATATATGAAATTATAAATAACATTTTTGCAAACTACATCCCTGTACAACAAGAAACAAAATCTAATCATGCAATTATTTCAATTAATAATTCATTAAACATAATGTGACAATGTGTTCCTTGGAGTGACATTGAAATACTTGTCCATCCCAACCCTAACCTCACCTCTGAGTCTCCATGGCCCAGTCTACCATAGCATCCCTTGCCTGCTAGTCTAACTTAACCCTGTATATCAGTGTCCATCCCAACCCTAACCTCACCTCTGAGTCTCCGTGGCCCAGTCTACCATAGCGTCCCTTCCCCCACGTGTACAGCTCCCCTAAGGACGTAATGGCAGCTGAGTGGGCACCTCCACAGGCTATCTCCACCACTCCCTTACCCTGCAGTGTTTCTATAAGACGCGGACGGTCATAGGGGCTGAAAAGACAAAATAAAATTAACGAATCTTGATAGAAATAAAAAAGTACATTATGATTTCTCAAACTTATCCATTTCAAGGCTGGAAATATAGAGAAAAATAAAGAGACATGAATTATATCAATCATAGTCTTGGTTTAAAGGTTAGATTGAGGTTTGGTTAAAGAAGTGAAGGTAATACCGAGTGAAAGCTGTGAGGAGCAACACAATTCACGAGAAAAAAGTCAAGGAAAAGGATGTGTGTTCCCAGAAGGAAGACTTGGAAGGTGAAGAATGAGGTTGTGAGAGACATTCTATAAGGAGACAATGGTAAGAAATAAATTGAATTATTGTTGTTCCATTTCCCTGAGATATTTTACTTGTGCTATTCAACCTAAACATAGAAGCATCACACATCCATAGATATCTATTTAATGCTTCTATTTATCATCATCTTAACCACAACATAATATAGAGAAAAGGACCAGTCTGGAGATTGCATTCACTCATGTTTTATGATTATGTAAACAGCATACTTGTGATTTATGACATGAATCCATATAAAAATAAATGTTATATATATCAAGATAATATTTTTGTGAGCCAAAACATTATTGTATTTTTTGGGTGTGAGTGTTAGTATCTCACCTCTTGTTGCCATGACCCAGCTTGCCGTCATCCCCTTCCCCCCAGGAGTACACATCACCATCAGCTGTCAAGGCAAGGCAGTGTTTCCCTCCGGAGTTGACGGCAACTTTACGGATCACAATGTGTTGAATGGACTCCAGGAGTGTTGGGGTGGAGACAGACTCTACACCACCAATGCCCAGCCGACCTCCTGCACCATAACCAGTCGCATAAACCTGTGTGTTGAAAGAAATATATATAAAATACAGTGCCAAGAAATGTCTATTCTAGGTTGTCACAGGAGGAATTGATTAGTATTCTAAAACATTTATCTTAATCTCACCATGAACAGAGTACAGCTGCATTACCACTATAATGGACAAGCCTTTATACATACCTTGCCATCAGCTGTCACGGCAAAAAGTGTTTGTTCTCCTCCAATCAGCTGCACGGGTCTTAGTGCTGTCAGGGTGTCACAGGGTGTTGGCAGCTTCACCTTGGCTCCCTCCACACCTCCCAGCTGACCACGGTGGTTGTGGCCCCAACCAAAGATGCTGCCACTGCCTCCCCATGACAACGTCCAGTCCTCGGGCCGCCTGTCAGGACAAAGTGTTTGACATTTTCTTACTAACATAACTATGCTTATCTCATTCAAAATTCAATATCAGAGTACAAGGTTCTGCTAACTAAGTTATTTCATAGTTTGTATGATTAAGTGGAAAAATAATGGTTCTGAAGAATACGTTTAATCATCTGATCCCATTGTTAACATGACAATTGTCCTTCTAACTCCATGGAGTTAAGGACAAATACTAATATAAACAATACTCAGAATATGAAATATCAATAAATTTCATATTCTATTAAAGTAGATTCGACAGTTGATGTTTTTCAGGAGTAATTATTCACCAAATAAGAGGGTTTAACTATACCTTAAATAGACATTATAACAATATCATCTTTCAAAAGCCATTAGTTACAATCCAGACCCATCACTTTTATAAACTCCCTTCAGGCTCTTGGTTCCCCGGAGGCTGGTAGGAAGTCCTAACAAGTGGTCTTACCTACAGAACCAGAGCAGTAGTTGTTCATCATGTTGGTGTTGAAACATGTTATGCAGCTCATGGTCAAGGGACAACACCTCGCCTTCACCCAGCATCTCAGTCAACTTTTTACGAACCTGTAGGAAAAATTGATGTAGTGCAGCTGTTGTGGAAAACAAAGACGTGTATATAGGTGTGTCTGTAGAACATGGATGACACTTTGTTGACTAGGTGTGTCATTTTAGTATTACATTTTGAGTCTAATGGAGTCACCATCTTTATCGTCTGTCTTTTCCAGGAAGCAGATTTTTCTCTCATGAAAACAAGTGGTTTTTACTTTATCCTTCCTCTTGATGTTATTCTCTCTGTGATGGAGATGGTGTTGGTTTGGGACATGACAGTGTTTTAGTGTGACTTTGAGTGTGGTTGGGTGAGGCAAGGCAAGGCGTGTGCCATAAAACACACTCCACTCCACATTAACCTCACTTATCTGACACCTCAGTCATATGGCTTCTTCAAAACACAAAATACTCAATAAGTAATGAAGACACAGGTCTGTGGCATTAACAGTAACTATCACAACAATGTCCTTTCTGTTATTTTATTTTCATTATCAACTGGCCTCTTGCCTAAAAATATGATGAAATTTTCTTGTTAATTGTTCCTTAAATGTATCAATTATGATAATTATGAAATAACGATAACAGTAAAACTGGTAATGATCTCTCCAACAACTTTTGAAATGTTTGGTGAATAAAATGAAACTGATCTGTAGTAAAGTGAGTTTTATGAGATTAAGAGAAACACACCAGTAGACTTACATCACCACAGAATCCCTGAGGCAGTAGAGTGCGTTCAATGAGAGACTTGAGTACCCTTGAGGCCGTGCAGTACCTCCTGAACCAAGCCCACTTGTGAGCCTCACCTGACCCAACACCTTTCTCCAACTCCAAGTCACAGGCAAGGCCAACCAAAACCTGCGGACACAAACCACATGTATTGGTGCGGCTTCAAAGTTTGTCATGGGAAAGAGAGAAAAAAAAAATATATACACATCATAAATTATGTTTGATATACAAATAATAAATTTATCATTTGACATACTCAAAATACCAAAATTCTATCACAGTATGTAAAAAATTGTTGAGCACTCAGATAAAACCACAACCTTACAAGTCACACACAGCTCACCTTGAAGAACTGTGAATGCATCAGATGTTTTCCTCCTCGCACCAGCGGATCCTCATACTCAGCCTGGCGGAGGAGAGCCTCGGGTAGGCCTTTAAGTAGACTTATGAGAGGCATCTCCTGTGTACCCTTCACCTCTACTGAAGGCTTTGCATAACTCCCGGAGGAATCTAAGCTTTCTGTGCTTCCTCGCAGAGATGGAGGAGCAGGAGGCACCAAGGAGTGTGGGGCAGCAGAGGAGCCACTGGGCACACATGGTAGGGACTGAGGTGCTGGGGACAGGGAGCGGGATGGGGCCGGAGTGGAGCTGGAGGAGTACGAGGCTGACAGAAGTGCTCGGATGTTTAGTCCCGAGCCAATGTCAGTTGTTACTATTTTTCTGAGAGTCTTAAGAGCCCACATTCGTTGACTAGGTGCTGGAAAGTGAAAAGAAATCATCATTCCTAGTTGATTAAAGTGCTGAAAATTGACTTTTATCATGCAAAAGATGAAACAGTTAGTGGTTAGATACAAAATATTACCAATTTAACATTCGCATATAGGGTACCACTACAAAAATATACATAAATACTATATAACTTTTCTAATTCCTTCTCCTTCAACTTGTCTCTTTCTGAATTAAAAAAGAAATATATCAAACAGTTGTACCCTTCAAACCCACCTAGAGAGGAGAGCTGAGCACAGAGGGCGAGAGAGGCAGCCAAGCGGGACAGGATGGTGCTCTGGGTACACAGCGGCAATAGTGGATCCAGGAGACACATGGGCAGGTCCACCAGCGGCCGAGACAAAAGCCGGCGGTCACTGTGCAGGTCCCGAGGTGCTGCACATGGCATCAGCGGGAACACAGTCAGCCGCCATCCCCAGCCATTCACCGAGCCATCGCTGGTGAACTTCCAACGCATCTCATCACCTGTGAAAAACAATTATGATTCATGCTAGTCAAAAACTATCCCAAGAAGACTTAAGTATAAACAACAACACAAAGACAAATCACTAAAGAAAACCATATTCTTTTGTTCACTATTAAGGATAAACTCATCAAATATCAAACAGTTTCTTCGGATAAATAAAGGTTAGGTTCTACACACATTTCTTCCCCATAACTGACCTGCAATCCTGACCTCCGTGGACCAGTCTGACCACTCCCTGCCTGAGCGTGAGCATATGATCTTCCCGCCGCCGTCCATGATGGTCAAAGGGTCGTGCTTCCTCTCCGTTGAACACTGACGGTCAAACTCAATCCTCAACGCCTCAGCACCTGGAAAGAGGATGGTTGTACTGAAATGCATGTTTATGAAGCAATGATGTTTATGGCAGTGACAGCATAAGAGCGTAAAGCAATGCCTGGTGTACAAAGTTCACTGCAAAACTTTAACAACAATTTGAACACAGGATCATAATATTTAACTAAATCTACATGAACAGAATATACATGTGAACATTGGTGGATTCTTGAATACAATATTTCTTGATATTAAGTAGCAAAAAACTTATATCTTCCCTCAATCTTATCTTATTCTTACCATTGTATTTGTTTTAGTCCCACCCAAATATTTGTTCAAATCATACCAACCAAACAACTTCAAAATAACAATTACATCGATGAAAACACATGGACCAAACTCAGAAAACACTAATTAACTGTTATTTGAGGTCCTTTTCCTAATATCCTGACCCTGTGTTGCTCACCTGGAATCTTGACCACTCCAGTAAGTGTGACATCATCTGTGTAGGGATGTGAGCTTTCCTGCACCACCGGCTGAGGCACTGAGCGCATGGCCTCGGTGTCTGATGCTGCGTCCTCCAGCTCAGTCACACACAGCTCAGTCAACATCCCAGCCACAATGGGGTTCTCTTGGGCAAGACCTGAACACGACACACACACTCAGTCATTAAAGTTCTCTAGTAATAATGATACAAGTGCTTTACCTCCTTTCAATGTCTATATAGATGTTTAGAAGTAAACATTCACAGAAGCTGCTAGTTGGCATATACAAATCATGTTCCACAAGGTTCTATTCTATTAACGCCTCCCCCCCCCCCCCCCCCCCAAAAAAAAAAAAAAAAAAAAAAAAAAAAAAAAAAAAAAACTGTAATCATGACATTAACTGAGAATTTGAAATTTTCATCACAAAAGTGAAAATAAACATGTGCTTCTTGGAAATGTCTGCACTCATTTAGTACTCCAAAACACACCTCCTGTACACAGAGTGGGTATGTGCCACCAATATACAACCTAACACTTACCTGTTAACACCTTGGTGATGGCTGGAGAGGCTCTTGGTCCTGCTCGTCCTGCCACCGCCAGCTTGAGGAGGTCCACTAACACCCGGGCATCATCTTCACCCAGCCGGCGAGTGAACTCATCCAGGCCACTGAACGTGCCATCATCAGGGCCACCCACGGCCTCAGGTACCTGGAAACACATGGGATTAAAGGTTGAAGTAACTCAGTATGTTGGATCAACTCCAAACTAACTTCCCAGATATTACAGACTCTATCTATATACCTGGTTTCAATCCCCATTAAAAGAGAGTAACCAAGATGAGGGAGTTAGGGTTCAGGGAGACTTTACTCTTCCCTCCTTTCTTGTGCCATCTTTTCACAGGAGAGAATACAAAGGAGAGGCTTCCTAGACCCTTCACTCCATCCCTTTTTGTCGCTTTTTATAATTTTATAATACGCAGGAAGTATGGTAATCATATATAATAATCATATATAATGTAAATCTATAAACACACTGTTAGTATATATAGTAAACCCCTAAATTCAAAATAATCTATAATGTAAGTATATATGTAGAAAAGCCTGATTTACATATCTATTTACAGATTTTTTCAGAATGGAATCAATTCATAAATATCATAGTAAAGTATAGGAGATATATGCTTAGTTAACTCTAGTATAAGTAAGAAACCTTCCACTCTGGTCCATGAAGGAGAGGTGAGTCTTACCACATCAGCCTTGGTGGTGAGGGTGGCGGCCAGGATGCTCATGGCAGAGTGGGATAAGCGTGAGGCTCGGGATGAGAGTGAGCCTGTGGAGGGTACTGAGGCAAGCTGCAGCACCACACTCTCCTCACTGTCAGGACTTGTGCCACAGCTCTGAGGATCCAATTCATTGTTAAGGAATAGATATCAAAGTTGTAAGTTTTCATGTATTCAGTATACATAGGCCTAGTTTTTTTGTTTTTTTTCTGTTCCAACTCTTAATATAAGTATGCAAAATAACTTTCTTTGACTGCATTGGGATGATGAGAATAAGAGTTTGACCGAAAGGTTATTATAAGATTCCATAATAATGATAAGAAGTTAACAACAAATAAATAACAATCATTATTATTTCAATCATACTTCGCGCACACACGCGCACACACACACACACACACACACACACACACACACACACACACACACACACACACACACACACACAAAATAATGGGATAATTAAGGGTCAGAATTAAGTGAAAACACACAAGTGAACTTCAGTGTAAGTTAAACATCAAGAACTTCTATAAACCAGCAGAGTAAATGGTTCATTATATTAAACTCAATATAATTAAATATAAGACCAGCATGAAATTCCTTATATTATAGGAAGCTTGGCATAAAATTTAAATGTGTAAGATACAGAACTAAATAACTGTTAACATCATTAGTCGTCAAGGCCTTACCAATGCTGTTCATTATATTAAATTCAATATAACTAAACACAAGACTTCTGCATGAAATTCCTTACAATACAGGAAGCTGAGTGTAAAGTTGAAGTGTGTAAGATACAGAACTAAATATGTGTTTGTATAATCAATAATGAAGTCGTTACCAGTGCAGTAGGAACGGCAGCAGCATCAAGGACGGAGGCTGGTGCTTCTCCGCCACCCTCAGCAATCTCTCCTCCATTGGGGCTTGAAAGGGATGATGAGGTGTCAGCAATGGCATCTGTCAGGGACTCTGGGGTGGGTAGGCCTCCCTCCTTGGACCCAGGACCACAACCTGTCAAAATAATAATAATAATGATAATGATAATGATAATGATAATAATAATAATAATAATAATAATGATGATAATAATAACAACAACAGTCACATAAACAAATATAATAATAATCCAGGGCCACAGTCTGTCAAAAGGTTGAACTTGAAGACAAGATAGGGATTGGTGAACATCTTAAAATACACAAATTACAATGGACAAGAGAGACGATGATGAAATTTAGTCCAACATCATAATGAAATTAGAGATTCTGATCCAAACAAATCCACTAGATAGTAATTCCCCCAAACAAACATTTTCCTGTTGATATAACAAAGACCTCTGAGTGTATGTATAAAACAAAATCATAGTAAAACATTAATGCCACAGGAACAGAGTAAAACATAAATACAACATTCCTTAACTGTTAAATAATTGCCTCAAATACCACTTGTCTCACACTCACGAATCAAAGATAGACAAAACACACCAGCATGTGGGACATAATCAATAACTCAGTCAAGGCCATTACCTCCCTCAAATAAAGAAGCAGGTTTGGCCAACACCACAACAAACACCACCATTAATAACAAACAAGGATCTATAACACATACTCTGAAAGTCCTCCTTGGCTTGAGGGAGTGCTGAGGCAGAGGTGTCAAGAGCAGCTATAACACAGTCCCGGGCAAACATGACTTGTAGAGCATTAAGGATGTGTTGTAAAGCTGCCTGGCGAGGTGCTGAGGACTCCAGGGTGAGTACTACACGAGAGAGTGAAGGGCTGGCCGGGATGCCACACACACCGCTGGGGGAGGAAGGGCTTGATCCACAGTCACTTCCAAGCGGCTCTGTCACCCCTGCAAAGAGGAAATGCAATATGTTACCTTGCAGCTCATTCCTCATAATGAAGAAGCAACTAAAAGGAAAGAAATACAAATTAACAAGCAAATTTCAATGATTCCTTAATGGTTTGAAGACTCAATGATGTGTTAAGTGTGCTATCAATGCTTGTAGTAGGAGGGGTAAAAGACATCTAAGTTGTTTCCCTTGTGATGAACTGACCTAGAGCATAGGCCCCAAGCGGATCTTTGGTGGTAGTGAACATGACGGGTTCAGTAGCAGCTGGCAGAGGAGGGTCTGGGGCCGTCCAGGACACACTATGGGAGGAGCCACAGGCCACGCGGGCAACCTTGATCCCCTCCAGACCACACACCAAGGCAGGCCGGCGGTTCACAATAGTGGTTCCATTCCCCTGCTGCCCATGGTCGTTGTCACCCCAAGCATACACCTGAAAAGTGCAAGGGAGGTAAGTAACAAGGGAGATTTATGGATGAGGAGGAAAGCCTATTTAAGGGAAAAAAAAAAAAATAAATAAATAAATAAATAATTATTTTCAAAACTATTCCCTTTCAATTGATATTCTAGGTACTGTAATGGTTCAATGGTTCTGTTCTTCACGTTCCCTACACCTGCCGCCTCACCTGTCCCGTGTCAGTAACAGCCAGGCAGTGCAAGGCCCCCACAGCCACATGCACCACCCTCTTGCCCCTCAGACCCTCCACTAAGGTGGGGCGCCGCACGTGCTGGTCAGTGCCGTGGCCAAGCCGGAAGTAATCTCCTTTCCCCCACGTCCACACCTGCAAAAATACAAGCATGAGATACAACACGGAACGTACAGTAAGTTAACCTGAGATCAATTAAACAATGCAATAAAAACACTTCAATGCCACAGTTTTGTTTGTTTGACAGATTACTGTAGATGGAGGAATAGAGACAAAAGTGAAGTCTAGGATTAATATTGTAGGAAAAGTGTTGGGAGGAATGAAGGTGTTTAGTTGTACAGCGATGGGAATGAATGTAAAGAG
Organism: Cancer borealis; assembly: GCA_036785275.1. NCBI lineage: Eukaryota > Metazoa > Arthropoda > Malacostraca > Decapoda > Cancridae > Cancer > Cancer borealis. The sequence goes on along the minus strand of JAXIVD010000656.1, from coordinate 51,055 downwards.
GTTGTATGAAGGAGTAGCTGTGTTCATTGCACTATATGGGACTGAAACATGGAGTATGGCAGTAACAGAGAAGAAGATACTAAATATAATGGAGATGAGGTGTCTGAGGAGTATGAGTGGAGTAACACATATGAGTGAGATATCAGGAGATGCAAAGGAGAGTTGGTGATAAAAAAAACTAACATATACAAACCTGTCCACTTTTGGTAAGAGTGAGAGAGAACTGGGCGCCACACTCGATCTGACACACCCCAAGGCCGTTGAGGCGTTCAATGTTCTGTGGTAATGCACACCCCTCTGACCCGCCTCGACCCAGCTTCCCAAAGTCCCCGTCACCCCAGGAGTACACCATCCCCTCACAGGTCAAGGCCAGAGTCTGAGCATCTCGACTCCCACATGCAACCTGAAAAATTAATTAAGTTCTTAGTAGTTCAGGCTTTACATAACTAAATACACACCAATAAAAACAAGTGTGGTTTGGTTGGTCTAGATAAGCACAACCTACCTATCTTCTTGTACACAGAGCAGTCATATACACTAAGACTCTACTGTAACCTTTCTCTGATTCTACATTATTACTGGTGATTACACACACACACACACACACACACACACACACACACACACACAAAGAAACAAGACTCAACACAATGTTACCTGAACCACTCTTTGTCCAAACAGAGCCTTGACCAGCTTAGGTTTGAGTTGTGTTGATGTGTCTCCCAGGCCAAGGCGTCCATACTCCCCCAGGCCCCAGCAGTACAGCTCCCCACTTGAAGTAATAGCTGCTGAGTGGGAGCTTCCGCACGCAATGTCTCTGATGCGTTTGGACTTGAGGGATTCTATGAGTTTGGGTTTATCATAACTGACCCGGTTTCCATGACCTAGTTTTCCATCTTCACCTTCTCCCCATGAGAACACCTGAAAACATGGTATTCTTAAGTACAATGTTATCATAGTCACTTATCATCATAACATTATTTACTACATTAACCAAAGAAGGATTCCAGATTTAAATAATGGTAATTTTTTTATTTTCTTACATTCAAATAGAGAATAATGTCAGCATGTAAGTAATTGCCACAAAAACCTTGCTGTACTATGACTACAAAATATATAAACTCTTAGCCTCCCTTACCTTGCCGTCCACAGTGAGTGCCATGGCGTGTCGTCCCCCTGAGTGTACAGCCACCTTCTTCACCACATACTGGCTCAGGGCCGTCACCTGTCTCGGTACTGGAATGTTGCTACAGTGACCAAGCCCAAGCCGGCCCCCTGTCCCTTCTCCACACGCATAAACCTAACACATGGAAAATAATCAATACATTTAGAGATTTACACCAATAAATTAATAGCAAAAAGTAACGGAAATAAATATACAGAAACAAAATATCAAGTACCATTTACCTTTATATAATCATTTTTAATTATAATTACAAAAATTAAGTTCTTACCATTACTCTAGTTACAGTTCTACCAGAATAATACAATATGGACATTATAACTAACAGATTCTTTAAGACAAGGTAAAGTTGATGTCTAGTTTTGTTACTGGTCTTCCTTACCTTTCCTTCCTGAGACACAATAAACAGTGACTTGGATCCTCCCGCCACATGCATTGGGCGGAGGCTGCTCAGTGTTTCAGAGAGGACCGGCATCTTCACCTTGGACCCTTTGAGGCCTCCTAGCTGGTCCTTGTCGTTGAGTCCCCAAACCAACACCTTCGGCTCACCTTCAAAACTCATGATGGAGGTCAGACTCTTCCTGGACATGTCTGTTATTTCATCCTGTCAAATGTATACACCATTATAAATATCATCATAGCATGTCATAGTTTGCATATTATATATATCTCTGTAGCAACATAGGCGACAGTCTGCCCTTGTTTCAGCAGCTGTGAAATATCTGTTGTGGGACGTATGTATATACATTTTATCAGTCATTGCTATAAGGGGCAGTGAGTTACCTCCACATCCTCATTGTCAGAGGCTAAGAAGGAGACAGATGAAGCTGGGTCACCAAAGTCATCCACAATCTTGCCCATCACAGCCAAGCCGTGCACGCGACAGTCTATGCCTCCACTCTTACACTGCTTGATGCTGATCTCAATGTACTTCAAACACTGAAACAGAAGGACATTGTAATCAATGATAAATTACCATAGATGCTAACTAAAATATGGGACTGATAGAGGAGTTACATTATGTTGGTTTGTAAAATTCAACCTATGAAAATAAATATATAAATATATTGAATATAAACACAATTGCTTCATCTATCTATCTATATCTGACAATTTTCCTAACAACCCCCTCAAGGGGATGACCAGGACAGAAGAAGTCTTCATTTATTCTTGTCCTAACATTCCTTCCGAGCATGTTCTAATCCTCTCATTTTCATTTCTTCTTTCCATTCTCTCACATACTCTAGCACTGTGTCTATTTATTTCAATGGAGTTGTTATCATATACATCACCCCATCTATCATACTCTTATGCATTCTCTTGGTCATTTCACTTTCTGCTCTCCTTTCTATGTGACCAAACCATCTTAGGATCCTGAGTTTGTTTCCCTCCATTAATCACTCAACATTTTATTCCTCCATCTTTACTTGACATAGAAATTTGATTAATAAACTTTCCTTACTTTCATCCTCCATTCTTGTATCACCACAGACACTTCTCAGGTAACTATTTTCAACGGTTTGACTCCTTAACCTTTGCCTTTTATTCCACACCGACATCTGACTTTCATGTGATTGTTGGTACAGATATTCAGTCCCTTTTACATCTCCATGCTTGCTTACAGACCTTTCTTCCCTCATCACCTTAGAGACACTACAACTCTTGCACAGCTCTCTCACTCAACTCACCTCTATCTATCTAACTAACTAACTTACTAACTTTCCATGCTTATACAGGATCAAACTACATCATGGAGAGTTAGAATATTTGACAAGGTACTGGAATCCACTCACCTCCTTGATGCTGCGTAAGAAGGTAACCCATGTGTCTGATGGAGTGATTCTGACCATGTTGAGTTCCTTCATCTTGGCCAAGGAGTCACCGCCACTCACTACTAGATAGGTGGGCATGTAGGAGCTGTCTGCAGGGTCAACCAGCAGCCGCAGTGATTCTACTGCTATGTTGGGCTGCATCTCTAGGCGGATCCAGTGCTGCAAGCGAGTAATTTGTAAGAAACCAAGACAATGAGAACAAAAATTTAATGATATATAGGTATTCTGCTTTCTAAATTTTTGGTATACTTTTTACTAGCAATGGTGTTTGGCATTGGCTAGATGAGGTAAAGACTACTGGCTCTAGAGTGTGAAATTCTAAATACCGAATAGCCTGTTACTTAAGGAACCATAACTGACTCCAAGCCAACGATCAACTCTCCTGCTATGGAACAAATGATATAATGTTATTTAGGTTATTCTTATGAAAAATTTGAATATTGTGTTAGATGCAAGAGGGATATCAGAGAAACAAAGAAGATTTTTTCTCAGCTGCTTGATGGTTTATGTTTTTCAGTATGGTGTGAGACTTCAACCAAGTGACTGATATAGATGATGGTAATTGATGATGGTAGTCCTCCCTACCTTGCCTTCCTGCCCACAGCTCTGCCAGTAACTTCCTGTCCCATCAATGAGGCGGTGGGCCCAGTTTTCCCGAGAGGACACACTCAGGTTTCTAACACAGCGGTGCCAGTCCTCCACGGTGCCGTCTGTGCCGCCCAGAATGCCATCCTTCTTGCGGAACCGTCCACGCCCGGGAGGACCAGCATAGACGGCAGCACTTCCTATAGCAGGGGAGGAAAGGTTTAATGTATCCATCTTATAATCATCATCATCATTATAATTATCATAAAGATCGGGAATATTTATCTCTCTCATGTCCACAGTTACTAAAAGACCCAAGTACTGATGAACATTGCTATAGCTTAAAGCAAAAATTGGTCATATTATCTTTAATGTTTATGATCCCACACTAATATAGGCATAGAAACGAAGCAGAGTATATTTGGTTATCATAATAAATAGCTCTAATACAATTATATAAACATATCTATATTTATTTATTTATCATTTTTGATATTTCATTGCCCCTGGAAACGTAACCCCAAGGGGATGGCCATGGCAGAAGACCCTCCACCTCTCTCTAGCTTGTTCAAACACCTCTTTTATGCATGTACCCCTTTCCCCTATCCTTCCATCTTACAAATAGCCTTTCTCTCCTCCTAGGACCCTCAATATACACTTTCTTTTACAAAATCTTCACTCTCCTTTCTCCCAAGATGACCAAACCACCTCAAAAAACAGCCACTAACCTGGCTCGGCTATTCTGTTGAACAAGTGGCGATGGCTCCTTTTGGTCTGATAACACTCCTCACAGTAGTCAAAGTTATCACACACTTTACACTTCATTCTTGCACCTGAAATAACGTTATATATATAGCATTAACAACCATCATCATCATCATCATCATTAAGTGGTATTAAATGATTTTATTTGTTTGTTTGTTTTTACATTAAAAGAGTACTGGTCAAAAGACAACGAAAATATTAAAAAAAAGGACAGTAGGAGAAATAGATAGTGTGATGAGTGTATAATATATGATCTGCCAGATATAAAAAAAATAGTAATTTACCAGTGATAGGTGAGACTCCACAGCCATCACAGGTAACACTCAGGTGACACGACGGGACCACCTCCATCTCACTAACGAGTCCTTGCCAGTTAGGTTGTTGAGGGAAGTCAACAATGAGGTCCTGGCCATTGGTGCTCACGCCTGGGGGGGGGGAAGAAAATGATGACCAAAAAGTGATGATAAAAAAATGATGACTAAAACGTGATGACCAAAATTTGATGACCAAAGAGTGACAACCTCTATCTTATAACTCATCACATTTATTAGATAACAGTCAATGTGTAAAACCATCTTTCTCTCCAGTTATTTAAGTAAATTTGACCGAGTTCCAGTAGGTATTGACTCTCACAAACTGTAACATGCAGTAATGGTGCTAAAGAATAAACAATTGAATTTTTAATGATTCAAAACACCACTCTATGAATTACACTTTGAACTATTTATATATATCAATAACATCAACAATACTTCATTATCATTTTGAAAGGCAGACTCAATGTTTATCTGAGTCAATCTTTGTTGCTTGACGGTAGTGTGACAAAGCTGAACAAGTATGTTATAGTCCGTCAGTTATTTTTTTGTCATTTTTTCGCTCTATTTCATGGGAAACTTTAACTCTGATAAGCATCTAATTATATTCTTCTTATCTACTATCTTTATATTATTTTTTTGTCTACCAATGTTTATCAGAGTCATCCTTTTATTACCTTACGGCAGCGTGACAAAGCCGAACAAGTCTGTCATTCCACACTTACTTGTGACCACACCAATGTTGCGATGGTTGACAGATCCCCACTTGTACTTAGGAGTCACCACGGAGCTCTTCACCCTCACCTTGTCCCCCACCCTGATAGGACCATTGGAGGCAAGGGGAGGTGGGGACTGATCCAGAAGTTCAATGTGAATGTAACGTACCCAGTAAGTGCCTCCCTTGCGGTGCCAGTCAATCTGGGGAGAAATTCATCACTGAAGTGTGTATAGATAAAATATAAGGTGACAGATAAATAAACATAAGTTAAAAAAAAAAATGAGAAAAACACTTGCGTAGAATCACCTGAACATTGAGATTATGCAGTGATCCTCGGTCTACCCTCACCACACGGCCCACATCCCCCTCGTACACCTCCTCGTAGGTCCGGCAGCACCGCACCATCATCCCCGGGGCTATATGGTCCCTCACGTACATAGCATACTCGTCATTACTCGTGAATTCCAGCCGCTTACGGTACACCTCCACTACAGGAGACTGCTGGGTGGTGGGAGATAGAATGCATTGCAGGAATAAGTGTGTTGGATTATCAGTAAAAAGGTATTAATATTAAAAATGCAAGAGAGAATTTTGAAGTTGTATTAAAAGTTGTATAAGCTTGTATAGGTAGAATGCACATCTCCAACAATGCAAAAAATGATGATTAATAATAAAAAGGTGGATATCAATATTAGGAATGCTAGAGAGAATTTTGAAGTTGTATTAAAAGTTGATAAGTTTGCATAGGTAAAAACAACCTGGACCCCAAAATAAGATGAATACACACCTCCAACAAGGGCGGTTCATCAGTAAACTCGTCGGTGAGTGAATCAGCGTCAGAGTCAAGCACGTCCGGAGCGGAGTCTGAATCAGAGACAGCAAGGTCATTGTGTTCGATGAGCCACACCACCAGGGACTCAGGGCTCGGGGACACCTCACTACTCTGCCCGCCTGTCACACAAAGATAGATGAGGTTTTTTTTACAACATTGGCTAATAAGATCCACAAAATATCACTATTCTAAGATGAAGATTAGCTAATAAGAGCCACAAAATATCACTATTCTAAGATGAAGATTAGCTAATAAGATCCACAAAATATCACTATTCTAAGATTGTGAAGCAAGGAGATATATGAAGCCATGCAATCACAGTCCTTTTGTGTAAAGTATCATTTAAAAGAATTTGTAATCATAGGATCCTTTCTCCTTATAATTTGCTTGTATAATATAACCTCAAACACTACTCATACAGTATAAGGAAAGAACTTTACCCAAGGCTTTAACAGCATGCTCCACACTCTTCCTTGAGAATCCCATCTCCATCAACTGGCGGACTAGTGGTGCCGGGGAGGTGGTTCTTATACGCTTCCCCTTGGGAGTTTGTACAGGGCGGGAAGGACGAGACTGAGTATTCTGTGCCTTGTTCATAACCCCTACAGAGGCAGGGCCCCCTAGGGAGTGATCACTCTGGGGGCTGGACACATCATCATTGGAGCACGGTGTGATGGGTGATGGGTGAGATATTTCTTCAGTCAAATTCTCACACAGAGCCAAAGCTGCAGTCTGTGGGTTGGATTTGTGAGAACATAATCTGCTTTTAGTATCAGATTTTGTACATAAATATTAAGTTCAAATTATTATCTTTAATAAATAATGTTGCTAATGAGTAACTCTACACACCTCCAGCTGCTCTCTGGTGTACGAAGCCTTGACTGGTGAGGGCGGGGTGGAGGCAGTGATCAACCTTTGAATCAATAAGATCTGAAAGGAAACATAATAAAATAAAATTACCACAGAATACCGAACTTTTGATCTTACAATGATACAATGGGTGTCTGATGACATAAAATATAGAGAAGATAAACCATCAAGGTTGGACCAAAGGAATAAATCTTGAAAAAAAAAAAAAAAAATTATGACCTAGATAGATCCTAGAAAAAGAGAAAAAGAGATAAAGGGAGATATAGAAGACAAGCAAAAGGAGTTATATACAAAGAACACACACCACTGCTCTAACCTCACTTAACCTAACTTAACATGGAAGACAAGCAGGAGGAGGAGTTATATACAAAGAACACACACCACAGCCCTAACCTCACTTAACCTAACTTAACATGGAAGACAAGCAGGAGGAGGAGTTATATACAAAGAACACACACCACAGCCCTAACCTCACTTAACCTAACTTAACATGGAAGACAAGCAGGAGGAGGAGTTATATACAAAAAACACACACCACAGCCCTAACCTCGGAGCCCTGACTGGTGTCGTCGGTGGTAGCATCCAGGTTGGTGGTGGAGATGGAAATGTCTGCTGTATGCTGCAGTAACACCAGCCTCAGGAGGGACTGGTGGCTTAGCAGGGCTCGGCAGGCATTCATCACAAGCATCCGCAGCTGTGTGATGGTAGTATACGTGGTAATTACACTCATTTAGAAAGTTCATTTGCAGATTAATAAATAATATCACATCCAAGAAAAATCCAAGAAAAATGTGTGACAGTAGTATACGTGATTATTACACTCATTTAGAAAGTTTATTTGCAGATTGATAAATAATATCACATCCAAGAAAATTACTTAAGAGTTTGAGGTAAGAAAAAGCTTGCTAAATCATTCCACTATGTCTTATAACTTTTATGGAAAATAGTATGACTGACTTGGGGAAGAAACTAAAATACATCAATCATAACATACTGAAACCTTAAGATGTAATATCTCTATAACTAAAATTATCAAGATATACATATTCTCATCCAAAACTGTAGTGATTGGTCCCACCTGTTGTATCCTAAGGAGTGTTGGGGAGAGTGTGAGAGGACTGGAGACGTGAAAGCTTCTTGAGTAGTCCCCAGCCAGTGCCACCAGGGACACCCACACCTGAACACACGCTGCCGTCACACTCATGCGCTCTACCACACATGAAGGAATAATACAAAGGGAGTTAGGACATGAAATTGCCTTCCACTGCCTCTAACATTATGAATTCCTATTGTATAAAATAAAATATAATGTTAGTGAAACAAAATTATACACTCAAAATATTTCATGACTAATTTGCTAGTTACAGTTATTTGTTTTTAAGTGACAACACTCACCGACTGCAAATCGTTTAGTGGGTGAGGGAACAACAGAAGCTAGGCTGAGGCGCAGTAATGGACCACCTTCATGGGGCTGAACATACACTTTGTGCTGGCCGATGCGGGCAATAGTACCTGGGCGGGGGAAGCAAGTTCTATTAAATATGTTCATCAGAGAAACATACATAGATAAAGAGTTGTGAAGAGAGGAAATGTGTTCATACTTAACTTAATGAATCAAAAATACTAACAGTGACAGTACAGATTAATGAATAAACAGTGAATAAACACCACCTGCACCACTCACTCTGCCACTTAGCAGACACAATTTTCAAGCAGCTAATGTTTTGAATGGTCATGTCCAGTAGTAGATGGAGTCTGTTAAACCCCAAATCAGTTATATCAAAGTCCATTAACCAGTAAACTAAATAGACCTTGATTTGTGCTTCCCAGCTGATAAATATTACTTTATATGCATTTATAACCTCTTCAGAAGTGTGTGTTAGTGCATGTAAGGCGAGTGTTTAGGTGCAAGAGTGCCTCACCCAGCAGTCCTTCCTCCAGTGCCACGTCACCACCCAGCCGCGGCCGCACGTCAACACCTCCAATGATTGCCAGGGAAGCAGCAATACCAGTGGCTTGACACGCCAGGCTACCAGGGTGACAGTCATCAACCTGGTAAGGAGAAATTAAGGCATTTTTTACTATGAAAAGATTGATAATAAATTCATGATAAAAAGGTAATATTTCACTGTTTATTGGAAGACAGGGATTAAGTATCTTTTAGTAACAAATAAATCCAACATATTACACTCCTTGTTGGGTCAGAGCTTCAAACATCACGTACCATTTCACTTACTGGAAGAGGCAGATCACATGACATATTACTAAACACAAAATTAACTAAACCATCAAGGTAGATGTAAGGACACACTTATCTTATATTCTGGACTCTTATATAATAATATTTTGACACATTCAATATATGTACTAGACATATTTCAATCTGGAAGTGAGGAATTTTTCTTTACTTGAATAAAAAAATGATTTCAATCTTTACTACACAGATGGTTGTGTTTATTCACTCAGATTACATATTGTTCCAAATTTAAACCAGCTGGTTCTCAGGTCTTCTATCTGTAATATAAAGTTTATGAATGTATAAACAAAAGTCATTCACTGCATAGATGATGAAACACCAACCTTGAATTGAAACTGTGAGAGGTCCGAGAGCAGCTGAGCAACCAGCCCCAAGCGCTCCACAATGGCCTCATTGATGACACTGTTCCACACCGGCAAGGCATGAAGGGTTCTCACCAAGGATACAATGGCCTCCGCAACGGTGCTGGAGTGTGTGGATGTAATGGCAACACAGCTGCCATGGGACTTTTTACCTGTGATAAAGAAATAAGAAACATTTCTATTGTATTCCTTGCAGATTGTAAAAGGGAAGGATGAAGAGGTCTAGAAAGCCTCTCCTCTGTATTCTCTCCTATGAAAAGACAAGGTGCAGAGAGGGAGAGGGGAGAGTAAAGTCTGCCTGAACCCTAAATGCCTTGTCTTGGCTTCTTCCTTTTAATGTGAATATAAGACAAAGAGATTTAGCATGTGAAAAATAATATCTGCTATACAATGGGAATCTTTTCTTTTAACAAGGAATACCATTGAGGGGTCCCACCGTCATGTGCACAGAATATCAAGTAGGCCTTTTTTTTTTTTTTTTTTTGTTTGTTTACGTTTTATTGCCCTCTGCCGGTTTTCCATTTGCATAGAAAAAAAAAAAAAAAATAAAATACCAGGATATTCCATATATTTGTTGTTTCAAAAATCCTTTCTATAGATGGATAAAGATGGCAAAGAAACCAGTAAGTCCTCACCAGTGGCTGAGATGGCCGGGTCATTGGCACAGGTGAGGATGGTGTTGCCAAGAAGGGAGAAGATGCGGTCCAACAGTGTCTGTCTTTCCTCGAGGTCATCAATGCGGTGAGGCAGCACGGATGTCAACAGGCGCAGGGCAAGGATCTGAAGGGAGGGGGAAGCATTGCATTAATAACTTCACTCTCGTAACACGAACCCTTACAATTTCTTAGTCATATACGTAAATTATCTTTCTCCATTTAACACAAAAAACAGAAACCTGCTTCACATATGAGCAACTTTCAGCAAAATATTAAACAATACACAAATAACACTCACACTTAGAAGAGAAGTACATTCTATCAAACAAAAATTAGGTCCTTTCTACATTCTACCACTGCACTCACCCTGCGGTAGAGTGAAGCTGGTCCAATGTAGGTCTGTGCCAGGTTGAGCAGTAAGTTGACCCAAGGAGGTGTGGCCAGGCTCCTGCACAGCACTGGGGAGCAGCTGACTGAACGCACCAGACCCAGCGTGCACCAGGAGTTGTGCTGCTCCTTCAACAGGGCATCATACTCCACACACTGACTTGTTCCGGCCTGGGGGAGAGAAAATATCAAAAAGAAGATTGGATTACATAAGAACATCAGAAAATAAGGAGGCTGCAAAAGGCTAGTTGACCTACACAAGGCAGCTCCTGTGCACCTAACACTTATCACTTATTAGGTAACAAGTCATTATTATTACATCAAGTGTAATGGTAGGGTGATGGAATAGGTTATATTTTGGGTACTTTTAGTGTGATAAAGGGTATTTGGGTAAGTCTATGGGTAAGTCTGAAACCTTAACTTACCTGCAGGATGGAGTTGAGCAGAGCAGCTACTGTCCGCACACTGGCAGGAGACATGGTGTGTGAGGTGAGACCCGTAGAGATAGTGATGGAACGCAGCAGCTGTAGACACGAATCCCTCAATACCAAGATGGGATGCTTCCGACTCAGGCTGGATTCTGTCACTGAAGAAGGTTTGTCTTTTTATTATGGTGAGCAACACAAAGGTAAAGAACAACACTCAAGTACAAGAAGGGGATTATGTTTTGGTTTGAAATGTGGCAAGCTATATCAGAGTAGCAGGATAGACAGGCAGAAAAGAAGAGATCATAAGTGCATAACTGCTATTAGGAAGCTATAAGGTTCTCTAAAAATAAGTATGGCATAAATAAATATATAAATAAATAAACATAACAAGGTCAAAATGCATCATAAATAATCTTTGAGCAAAACTGAATATACTGAAATTCCTCTCACACAAATTCCATACCAATACAGTAGTAACTTATATATAACAATTTATCATACTCTATTTATTTTCCAACTATGTATGTCAAGTTTTGAGCTCTGCAAGGCATTGAAAGGTAACATTGTACACCTTTCATCATGTTTACACTTACAGACTTCTGATATTATAACATTATGTCTAAGCATGTCTCTTTTACTTCTTCATAAATGGCTACAGTAATGGGACTTAAGATAATATAGTGTTACATATATCTAATGTATTTTCAGATATCCTAAGTAAAAAGTAGAAGTTTATAGTTTTAATTCTACACCATTGTATCACATTAGAACACACCATTGAACTCTGCCTCGAGATACACAGACTCTTGGTAGTTATTCTAAGCCACAGCATCATCTACCCTTTACTGTAAGTAGTTGTTCCAAAACTAAGGATGTGTTTTCTCAGGTAGAATTACTGGCTTCACATTTTGTTCTGTTTCTGACAAGCACATCAACATCACTGCTACAAAATAAGTAGGATTTTTTAAAAACCTGTTTTTGTTTGCCCTTGGCCAGTACCCTTTTAATGTAATAATAACAATGAAAAAATAAAAATAAATAAATAGATACATTTTTTTAAATCTTAAAAAACTGCTTTAACTGATCCTCCTTCTCATCAACACACATCCTATCCCTCCTGAAACTTCTTGATTCATTACATGTCATATCACGTTCAGTTTTAATATCCTATGAGTATTACGTCATAAAACTTCTGGACTGCACTTCAGATCTTTTTCTCAGTAGTTCTTATACACTGTAACTTCCCTTCTGTTTAAACATGTTAACTTTCTGTTCTCTTTCCATCTTCAAGCTTATTTTCAGATTTTTTGAAATACAAACTTACTACATACTTTTCCATTTCTATCCACTTCTATTTACCATAATTAGCAACTAATATTAATATACATGACAGCAATGCAGACTTTTTTCCTTCTTATTGTTCTTGAAATTATCCTTACAAAAAGTTTCAAGAATATGCTTCAATCTTAATAATTTCCTTACAATACACTTACATATTTCTGTACAACTTTAACGTTAGCCCTTTCCACATTTTCTTGTTAATATTACATATGACTGTTAGCATTTATGGTTAACATTTAACTTTTCACGATTCCAATTCTTTTTTCCAATCCTTTCATTATTATATTATTTCATTATTATTGCAAGACCTACATTATTCCACCCTTTACTGATTTATAATTGTAATGTAAATAATATCATGTAAATCATTATAACTTTCTCCTTTACCTTTCATACCGTCTTCCATTGCAACTTAACATTTCCCTAATGTCTACTACTTTTACTGCATACCAATTAATCTTCTATTTCTAAACCTCTTCACATGCCAAACAAAGTTACCAAGTCCTTTTATATTAAGCTTTTCTTCATAATCATACGAGTAGTTGTTTTAACATTATTCCCAATGACATATACGTATCTACTACTTACAAAAATTTTATTAGTAAGAGCTCCTGCATTCATCACATTCCATTTTCAACTGTAGTCAAATTATGAATTATTGGTCTCACTTCATACTTCAATATTCCCACACATTTCCATATCTTAAGTTATTGGTTCAAAGATAGTTTCTACATATCAACAATACAGGAAGATCTTAATGAAAACTACTCGGTGAAAGTTGATTATCTATGAAGGTGTTTGAGTTTTGGTTGAATTACTATTATGGTCAATTTTATTTTAAGTATTACCATTTCAGTAAATATTTGAAGCCGTAACATAGAACCTTTGCTTTCCACTATTCAAATATTTCAATTTTCTTCATTATTCATTGTACTAAATACAGGTAGAGCTAAATGAATCTTCAAATTCAACTAAATAAATACCAATTTTCCAATAATATCAAAACTGTTCACACTGTTTTGCTGAACAATAAAAAAAAATTTTGTTGTAATTTTCAATCGTTTTCATAAATCTGGTTTCATAAGAGCACACAAACACATCCACAAAAGAAAGTTTGTCCTCTCATGCACCAAAGTTCTACTGCAAAATATACTCTGCCATATAACTTCATGCACCATGCATCTGCTTCATCAATCAGTGGCACGGCCAGATTTATATATTTGGAGACCAGATGCAGCCAGAGCAATTTAAAAAGGATTTCCTATGTGGAATATGATTGGTCAGTTGCATGAAGTGATTACAAATGGCAACAAACTTTAAACAATAAGTGTTAAAATCCCATGGGGTTTGTAGTGTATTTTTCTCTAATTTCAGTTTGAGACGGAATGACAAAACTGTATCTGTATCTTCACGGTGTGAAAAGAATATCATGTCACTATTGGAGCTCTGCTTCTTATCTCTTAAGACCATGACAACCTGGTGTTATAATTCATTGAGTCGGTTTTTAATGGGTAAATGTGTTTGTGTGATTGCGGGCCAAGCATAACTTGAATTTTTGTGAGTCATAAGTCACTGTGCAGAAAAAGAAAAAAATCCAGTGGAAACTTGGTTTGGTCTCGGGTTCAGATTTGATATTCACTTACAGGGACATCAGTCTCTTAGACTCCTTTCACACTATATATCTTGTTTCTAGCCGTGACCATGACTATCAATGGCACTGGAGTCTTCACAGCCGGGGGCCATCAAGACAACGGGTATGTTCAGGTATGCTCACCAGAGTGAACACAATTACAAAAAGTTAATTAACTAAAATTGTTCTCTTCCTTGTTACTGAGCAGTAAAGAATGCTGGTACAATGCACAGAATATTTCTCTCTAAGCAAATGTATGTAGTCAAATTTTGACTCTTGTAATAATTTTGGCTCTTATTCCATAACATTGACTTATGGTTAAAGAAATATCATATAATGTAAATATAGTAGTCCAGTGGTGTACGTTTGGTTCACAGTTGTGGGATTCTGGGTTCGAATCCAAGGTCAGGTGGAGACAATATTGGCTTATTGAGTTGTAATATTACAATCCCAGCAGGATTGGAAGGAAGTAGTTCTATAACAGACAAAGAACATTGTATATCTTCAAGTGATGCCAGCCAGCCAGCCCTTCCCTCCCATCACCTCTCTTAAAGGGCTCTTCATCTTGCCTGCCCTAACTCTAATACCTTCATGTCTGTTGGTCTTTCTTTTCCTTACTATCTAAATGTATGTATGTAAAACGTAATATAAGGTATTGACACTGTTTGACCAGCAGAGCAACAAGCCAGCCAGCATGCAAGCCTTCTGAAAGCAGTGTGGCGGCAGCGCGTGCCTCACATACCAGTGGAGATCTGTTGTGACTGAAGGTTTTGAAGAAGATTCCGCATGGACCACAAAGCTTAAACATAGAAAATTACTCTTGTGACTATAATATAACGCATCATAGAACAAGCTGCTTTGCAACTTATACTGTACTGCTTGTGCAAAAAAAAAAAAAAAAGCAACATTTTGTGACTTATGGCCTATTAGATGTTAAAAAAGAGAGAAAATGGGAAAGATTCTATACAATACAAAAGCAATCTATAATATTTCAAAAGACTACAATTTTGTGAGGATTGTTATTTGAAAAAAGCATATAAATCCATATTAGTAATGAAACTATTATAGTCGAAAAAGTGTACTAGTAAAGCTTATACATATGAAAGCACCACAATCATAAATCTACAAATACATAATTACTCTATTACTCTACCAACAACCAATTAACACAACAACCACCACCACCACTTCATTACTTCATAATTACCCTTGTCATTACCACCACCAACTCTACTTTCCTTCCTCCGGCATGCAGGACCAAGATGTGAACCACCTAGAGAGTAGAGCATCAGTTAAGGCCGTGACACCTGTACTGGATTAATCAAATGTGCCTCCCCTCAACCCTTCCTTCACACTCAAGATAGAGAACAATTTTTAATGTTATTTGAACAATTTTTAATGTTATTTGAACAATTTTGGAACAATCATGGTGCTTTCTGGTATATATTTGTGGCTGTATATTAGATAGTCATGCAGTGGATGTATAAATGTCAGCAGATTTAAATGAGGATACCAAAGTTATCATGATTTCAAAGTTTCTGTATTTTCCAGCACAAGGAAAAAACTATTTCACCCTAGAGACATGAAACTAAGTAGCCGATTGTTATTACAGCAATCATTTGTAATATGTATGAAACATAATAGTAACCTGGAAGGCACGTGAGAATACTACAACTTGACTAGGTTTATTTAGCCAAACGTAAATACTTGAGGATGGTTATATTTGGTGATTCCTTCACTTATAATGTCCTCTAAGGTAAGGATTAAGCGATGTAACAACATAATGGTCATCCTAAATAAGTGAGATGATTCTGCAACATTACTATCATTCAAACGACAACCCTCAAGGTACTGGTGATAATATTCATGTCATCTACTTCAAAACAAAACCCAAATGAAATAATATTCAAAAAGAAAAAAAAAGAAAATGAAATTATACAAAATCCATTAAATGCTTATATCAGATAATCTAACAAACACGTATGTTCCTGATTAAAACAGGACTTGGAATAATACCCACGGCAAGCTGCAAACTTCATCTGTTTACACTAATAATTGTCAGTAATATGCCACTATCGTATGATTTTTTGTAATCAATGTATTTCTAATAAAATCAGAAACAGAAACAGCTATTCACTCATATTAAATTTATGCACTAAAAATATGGATGATTTAAAAGTTATGTGAGTGAAGGAAATCATTGTTAGGCTCAGGTTTAGTTCATTGCAAACACATCCCACAACATTCAGTCAGAGCATCTTATAAATCAACGAATGGATCCACTTAAGACTATATCTGCTTAAAAACTAACCATGTAAAAATAGCTTTAGAAATGACTTAACTATATATTTAGTTACAAAAACTGTATTCCTGTAGTGAGGGCTGCAAGAATACTACCAATAAGTTCCCTGCTGTAAAAGGCAACAGTGTGGGACGGAGCAAGGGTTTTGAAAGACCCTCTGTATGCTCTGGTATGGAAAGACAAGGTGCAGAAGGGAGGGGAGAATAAGGTTTCCATAAATCTTAAATGCCTTCCTTTGGCTATCCTCTTTTAATAAGGATACAAGCCAGGCATATAGATGATAGATAGATGAAAACTGCTAGGTAGTTAATTTGTAATAAATTCAATTATCGTTTCCTCATAGAAAAGAAAGAAACAAGTGCTTGAGATATGTTTTCTAATCTTTCAGGACCACATTACATTTTTGTTTCTGTAATATTTCCCTATATCTTAATTGAGAAAATATTTCTCCTCTGTAAATGTATTAATGTAATATATGTATTTCTTTTTTAGATGATCTTGCATCTTTTGTGTTCAAGCAAACCCAAGAACCATAAAATTCCTATTAGAGGGAGGAAAGAAAATAAAAATGACAAGTGTAACGTAGAAATAGTGTAGGGAAGAAGCAAAGATACATTAGAGAAGCTGAAGAAGTTACATAAACATGTGTTGTATATAAGTCTTCATAAGGGTGGGTGATAAAAATTAAAGGTTTAACTTCTTTCTATGTATATCTTCCTCCTCCCTCTTCACCCTCTCCTCCTTTTTCACAGGTTGACAGGTTGACAGGTAACACGTATTGCTTACTCCTGCCACTAAATCATCTCCTCCCTTCTCCCAGGCTCATTTTTATCAATATCTTGAAACACAACTACATAACTATTATTTTCAGCAGTATTCTTTACCATGTGCTCCTCTCTTCTCTTATCTATTGTTCCATTATCATCTTATTATCACCTTTTTCTCTGCTGTTCTCTCCTCCTTCTCCCACCTTTCCTGGACTGCTTTCACTGTGCTTAAAGTCTCCTTAACATCCTACATCTCTGTCTCAGCCTCTCATTTTTTCTCTTCAATTCTTAGTTTATTCTTTCTTTAGTTCCATCTGTGTTGCCTGAGTTCTTTCTTCATTTTTAACGATTCCTACTTGACATCATCTGTTCTTGACTTTATATTTTCACCTTTTGATTGGTTAAAGTTTCTTCTTTATCGTTAAATAGGTGATAAGTTAAATGTGTAAGTAATGTCTAGACTTCCGTTACCTCCAAACATTAACATCCGTCAGTCCTCTCCTGCTCTCTTTCTACTTCCACGTTTTAGTGAAAATAATAAGTTATCTTATTGGTATCGTATGATGGCAATGATGATAAAAACGCAGGACTGTCTCTTCATTATCATCAGTTTTTTATAAAGTTGTAAGAATATAAAGACTAAAGAGGATTTAAGAAGTCTTCTTTTTCTCCATTATCCTCATCATCATCCTTATCATTATCATAAAAACTCCAGAAATCAAGTCTGTAAAATACTTTTCAGCATCCAATCCCTTCTTAAAACTTTGTATTATACCCACACTTATCATAAGGGAGTCAAGCCTGTTCTACTAACCTATAATCCTCTTTATAATGTAATTCTTGTCTATCTTTTTCTTGAAATTTAATATATCTGCTGATCTACATTACCTTTGGTCAACCCTTCTACCCACTTCAACAACTTCATCAGATCAAATTTGGTAACTTCAGTGAATAAGGAACATAATTAAATCTGTATAAGACTTTCTTTTTTCTATCCCAGAATATTTCATAGCAGCCTTAGTTCTTTTTCTAACCGATCCTGGTCCTTCCTCTCCCACACGTGACAACAGAAACAAACACCAAGCAAGGATTAATAAAAAAAATAGCAAATTCAAACAAATGAACTAACTAGTGCAAGCCCTGACAATCACATCAAAAAAACCTGTCTGAGTATATGAATTCCTTGGGAAAAAAAATACATTGTAACATCATAGTACAGTATAAATGTATCTTAACAATATGTGTTGTTATTTAGTGAAAAAAACATTAAAACAATCATGGAATCAAAGGAAAGGCAATCCCATATTAACTGCAATGTACGATTTGTTTACCTAATAACCACAACCTTCATCATGTCAACACAAGACAGAAATGATTACAGATTTTCCCCAAGAATCTAAATAAATATATAATAAAGCATCATCTAGAATAAACAAAAGACAGTATACACTTAATACATTAAATGCTTCCTGCAAAGTAAACCATTTATTCATTATCTAATACTCGTCAACTAAAAAAGTAAAGCAGCCAATTCAAGGCAAGCCAAGCCTTACCTTCCTCTTCCTCGGTGTCAGAGTCACTCTCAGGTGCTGGGGGGAGGGGGGAGTCCACCAACTTGAGGTCATACTTCCCCTCCTTACCCATGCGGTAGGAGTTGGTGGAGCTGTTGTCCCACTGCACCCGGATCCAACCGTCCTCACCCAGCTCACCAATCACTGTTCCTTCACCTGGTGGCGGCCCGTCCTGGTCAGCCCACTTCCAGTCGATCCCTCGAACTACTCTTGTGCCAACCTAACACACACACAAGGAACGGATGGTTACAGGGAGGAAATACAAGGAATGGATGGTTACAGGGAGAAAACACAAGGAATGGATGGTTACAGAGAGGAAACACAAGGAATGGATGGTTACAGGGAGGAAACACAAGGAACGAATTATTACAGAGAGGCAATGGCACAAGCACAGTAGGATAAAGGTTGACAGGAGTGATTGTAATAGAAGGACATCTATAAAAGTGAAAGAAAAAGCCTACAAGATAACTTTTGGTTGAAAATTTCTTGCTAGTCATGAATTATGCTTTGTGATCTAGTGATGTTCAGAGCCCCAATGTGTCTCCTCTGTCCTTAGACTCCACAAGTTCTCATCTTATAATTAAACATGAATTATATCTAAATGACTGTAAAATAAATTGATATAATGTTAACACTTCCCTGTATCAGTAATGGGTTTGAATCAAGCTGTAAACCATAACAAAAGAATTAGAAACTGCATACAAGCTGAGGAAACCCTGAACACCAAACACACCTTCATGAGGGCTGCCAACTCAGGCCCTGATAGCGGAGGGGGAGGCATGCGAGGCTTCTTGGCGGCTTCTTCAAATATTGCCACAAGTTCTTCTTTGTCCTCATTCCTCCCACTTGAATGATCTGATGGACCTGAAGATAAAGATTTCCACGTCAACCTATGCAGATCATCTATTTTCCTTCCAAATCAATACGTATATGAAAAAAATTATAATTCAAATTTTTTACATCTTACTCTAGTCTTGCATTCAAAAGATCAAAAAGCATTTACTGTTAAATGATCGAATTTTGTATTGATAAAAATATGTTGAACATGCATATTTAATTTGAACCAAACTCTATTATTCAAACGTTAGTAAATATAATAGCATGACTTAGTTTATGGCTCACCAATGAGTCTGAGGAGTGTCTGTACAAGGGCCAGCAATCCACCTGAAGCCAAGAGACTGAGGTCAGCCCCGTTGTGCGTCCTTGTACACAAACACACCACACCAAGGAGGAACCTGAAGGGAAAATAGCTTGTTTAACATAATTTTTTGTTTGCTTTTATTGAGCTTCATCTAAATTATCGTCAACTTTATCTGCTGTTTAATATCTTTCCTCGTCTACCTTTATCAAGCTTCACCTAAATCATTCTCAACTTCATCTCTTTGACCATATCACTCCTTCACATTAATATCCTTACTTACATCTATTCTCTTCCTATTCAAGATTTAATTCCTTTTTAAAATTATCAAACATACCCTTTCATACATAATATTTCCTATTTCACACTTCTCTTCACTCTGGTTACATCCATGAATACTGACATACTCCTATCTCTCTTAGTCTCCTATTTTGTATTTCTTTTTAAATCACAAAGTTCCATGCAACACACTCCCAAAACATTCCCTTCAAATCACGTTTTATGTCACACAGCAAATAGACAAATAGGAAGAAAAATTCCTACCCTATTTCACTAATAAAAAGGGAATAAAATAGTGATATATTAAACATGTCAGTCTAACCAAATTAATCAACAAAACAATAAATAAACAATGACAAATATTTTCCACAGAATAATGAGTTAAATTCTACATTTGAGAAGGACATTTAGGAAGGATTACATCTGCATCAGTTATAATTTTTGATGTTTTGAGACAAAGTTTAGTAGTTCCATCACTGCCTGATGAACAAAGACAGAGATCAATTTGCCTTGAAAATGCATAGTGACAAGATAGATGGAATTACTTACCGTCTATGTCTGTCTGGTAAAAACAAACGAAAGACTAATAATAATAATAATAATAATAGATCCACTGGCCTTGAGAGTGGCATGGAGGCGAGGGTGTTGTGGTCCCGGCAGCTTAGGTTGGAGTCCTTGTAGGAAGGGTTGTCCTTGGCCTTCACCAGACGCCCGCTGGAGTGTGCCGAGACACAGAACTGTTCTGCCTTCAGCACGTGTTCCCTCAGCTCCCCCACGGCCCACTCCCACAGCCTCGCCCAAGCTGCCTTCAACACTGCACGCTGGTACACCGGCACTAAATGGATGTTTTCTAAGCAGTCCGGAAGTACAAAGCTGGAAAGTATTAAAAAAATAATAATAATAATAATATTAATAAGAAATAAAAAACAAAATCATATTGGCATAGACAACATTTTTCTTGTAATTCTCAGTACATGCATGACGGTATCCATGAACTTTGTCTTTTTCCAATGAAAGTTTGGCTGTGTTAGTTCATATACATTAAGTTTTACGAAATTCTTGTATTTTCTTTCAGCATAGGAGAAGGGCGAGTTGAAACAGTTTGATATTACGTATGTTACGAGGTAAATACAACACAAAAAAAAAAATATAAGAAAATATATGTTTCCTTGCACCCTGGTGTGCCTTGTCTTGGCTACCACTCTTTAGGGGACAACAGCCTGGTGTATAGATGGATAGATATGTATGAATTACCTGTTCTTTGGTGCAAATGGCAGTAAGCCGAGCCATCCATTCATGAGTGTGAGTCTGACTGACGGAAGGAAACTGTTCTTCTGCACCAAACCCAAGAACATCTCAGTGCCTCTTAGTCTCATCTGTGCTCTTTCCATCTGTAATGTAGATTCAGAATAATGTACAGATTACATAATTCTCCATCATACATAATCTTTTAACAACTCACTATTATTTATTTAAACTAAATTTCTTTGCAATTACAAAATTATTCATTAAGAAGCTTTATTCCACAAGAGGAGAACAACAGAGTAAGAATTTAATCTTCTGCCAAAATAATCATAAACAGTAAACAATCCACAACTTTTCTAGGCTGAAATAAAAGTACAAAGTAACATCTACTCAATACAGATTCCTCCCAAACTCACCTGACTGAAGAATGCCTTCCTCACGGCCTCAATGTTGATGGTTTCTTCAGAGCACACAAACTCTATCACCTTGGACGCCAATTCCACCACTCTAGCTGTTGGTGGCGGGGCCGTGGGCGTCAACACTGAAGGTCAACACAGGGAAAGGTAAGGAAAAAACACATCAAAACACTAAACACTATTACTATCAACATGAAAAGCCTCCATGTGAAGAGTATTAAATTTTTAATCAGTCCGTAATTTCATGACACCATTCAGGCATCTCATAAAAATAATAATAGACTATGTAACCATGTTTCTTGATCTTGTTTGCTTGGTACATGATAACCAAAGGAGGTACAGTGTTCATAATTCTTAATACTAAACTATGCCTCCAAATAAAATGTGTTAATTTACATGAGCAAGGTCTGGAGGGAGTGTGAGGAGGCCCAGAGGATGACGGAGACTTCTTAAGATTCAGACTGACAGATCCCTTCTTTCCCTCCTGTTGCTTCCTTCCATCTGGCACAATCTTAAGTTCCTTCTCCAGGACATCAATATCTGCTTCCTTCTTCATATTATTGTCGATGGTGTCTGTTCCACTGTGGGTCAGATCCAATGGTTCTGGTAGGTCTTTGCAAGCATCCTCCTGCTTGTCTAGGCGTCCGCTCCTCACGTCATCACAGCTGTCTTGAAGGTTGTCTCGCTCCTCACTGTGGTTACTGTTCAGGCTGATGTCCTCAACTGATCCACTAGTCACCTTCATATCCTAGAAAGGGAGCATAGGAGTTAATATCTATCTATATAAAATAATGCTGGGAACTACAAGATTGATCAGTTTTATTCTGTTATTATATTATGGATGTTCTCTGTCACAGATACATTAAAACAGAATTGTAATCATAATACTGGGTCCAGATTTGTATACATTTCATGAGCTATTTTGTTTTTGAAATAACTCAAAAAAGTATGAGGTTTATGTAAGAAAGGTATAGAATAGTAAAGAAACAAGTTATTAAATTGAGTTAGCATGTTGATGAGTGAGTGAAGAGATAAACTATGACTAACCTGCAGCTCGTCTTTTTCCTGCGTTGTTGCAGTTGTGTCGTTGGAACGGAGGCGTAACAGCTGCGTCACCTTCCTCCACCGGGACACTCCTCGCACGGCAAACTTGTCTAGGGCTTCCACGTCACCACAGCTGGCCGGCCGCACCTCATAGAACACAAACCTGCACCACACCAAGAGGGAGTTCTTACTTTGTGGGTTTTCAATTATTATACATCAATCAATGAGAAACAATTGAGAAGATTACTGGAACATAACCAATAATTATAATCATAACCATAATCGGGCAACATTCAGTGTTTGCTTGTATGATAATTTACAGAATAGTCATCTAAGAAGTTGAGTCCTAAGTTTAACTGTAATATAACTGTATCCACCATCAGACTAAAGAGAAATGTGAACAGGTATTACATTAGAACTTCAATGAGCATACCTAATACTGCAATGCCTTGTACATGTTCTGCTGGACATTAATAGTTTCAATGTTTTTACTGGTGCCATATATCAACCTAAATGTGTACGCAAAACACGTGCAAATGCAAATGTAAATGTATTGATATTCTTAGATATTAAAAACATTTATACTAGAATACTGAACTCTTATATCAACATAGTTTTTTCCCCTTTCCACTCACCTGCATCTCTCCATGACTGGTGCACACACTTCCTTGTATGACCTTGTTAGTTCCTGCCGCCGCCTGATCAGTAACCATTTAGTGTTGTGCACGTGACGCAGCAACTCTTGAAGACCCCGAGGCAACTCTAAGGCAGCTTCCCACCCATGGCTGTCCTCTGCACTCAGAGCCAGGCCTGCAGCATGGCATATTTATAAAAATAATTATTCATGATATATATTATAAGATACATTAAACTCTTTGTTAGTCTAAGTCCTTTGTCATGATACCCAATACTTTCTGTCATTAAGGTGTAGCAGGAGTTTTATTCCTTCCACACCTTGGCTGTACAAACCAAACCTCAACCCACTCCACTAACTTTACCTCCTTGATTTGTAAAGTTCAACCCACCTTGCTCCAACACCTCAATGAGCTGTGGTGTGAGGTGAGTGTGGCGCAGCAGTGTGGCTGAGAGGAGCCGCCCAGCCTCCTCAATGGGATGGTCCAAGGAGAAGTTGGTGTGTAGAGAGTGTCGCGCCGAGTGACGGATCTCTCGGTCACACAGCGACAAAAACATCTGAACATACGGATCCTGAAATACACACACATTTTAAAAACTGAAAATTAGATAGGTAAATCACGCTGAATTCCCTACAATATACACTACAAACACAAACTGTATATTTACCTACAACTAGATAAATATACATCACCATAATAAACTAGAAGTGCAAACTCTTTCTACACAAAAACTCTGCAGTAAGATGCCTTAATAAGAGACAATAAATAATATAACAAAGCAAAAATACCTGAGTCTTCCCATCCATGAGAGCTGAAAGGAAATAGTCTGCCATGTTTGAAAAGTATGTTTCAATTTCATCTTGAGGGCTGGTGTTTGATCCTTGTTTTGATTTTTTGTGCACCAGTGGATCAGCCGGGCGAGGTATTCTTCCATCTCCCGGCGTGGTGACGGAACCGGGTGTTGTGGCAGATGAACCCGTCCTTGCCTCACCCTTCTCTTCATCATAGGGGTCAGGCGGCTGCACAGTCTGTAAACACGGAAGGAAGCAGGTCAGATATGCAAAGATACTAAAGAGGCTATGACTGATTGTAAAATGTATCTATGTATCTATATCTATAAATCCTAAATTGTGATATTGAGACAAAACTCACACACACACACATACATACACTTAGTCCCCCAACTTAACCCCAACTTGACCGCCAACTTGACATCAACTTAACCTCAACTTGACCCAGTGATAAGTAGTTTTTCCTCTATCATGAACAAGAATAAGACACTTGAACAGACTTCATATAATAGTCAATTAATGTACATTTAAAACGCATGAAATTACAATAACGCTTATTTCAAATTTAATAAAACTACTTATAATACGTGTGAAATTTTAAATAATGCAGACTGGATAAGAGTCTGGTATATAGATAGACAGATCGATTAGAAATATGCAAAATTAACTTAGAACGAAATATCCTTTACAGTAAACCAAGAACCATCTGTAGCTAAACATACAATAGAAATATATCAATCATGATCTTGTTCCTGAAAACTAGAACAATAATAATTCTAAATATACAATAAAACATATCCATCATAACTTTCTTCCAAAACTCAAACAACAATAATGATAACAAATAATAGTAACATACCTGACAGCCCGCCATCATGAATTCAGCCGTGATCCATTTTTGGTGACCTATTTCCCAGGGTGTGGCTGGCTGGCCTCGTACCAAGCAGCTTGCATACACCCCTACCAGCATGGCCAAGGCTCTCTCCGTGTCAACCAAAGGGGAGGAGAGAGTGCTGGCATCCAACACCTGAAACAAAGAATGAATTGACATCAGATGAAGAAAATAAGAACATAAGAAAATAAGGAGACTGCAAAAGGCCAGTTGACCTACACAAGACAGCTCCTGTGAATGTTACCTCCATTTACGATTCCTTAAAGTATGGAGAGAATGTTATTTATATTACAGCTTCCTTTACATTTATACATAGTGGCAAGTAACAAGAAAGTCATAGAAAATTAAGCAAAGTAGATGTTGATGAAATTATGGTAGAAAACTAAACAAATAGGAGGAGGAGAAGGCAGAGGCAGAGGAAGAAGAGGAGTATTATTAGTATTAGTATAAGTATATGTATAAGTATAAGTATTCGTATTAGCATTAGTATTAGTATAAGTATTATCATTAGTATTAGTTTTTCAGTGCTAGAGTGACTTATGTCCTCACCTGTGCCACCTCAAACTCCGGGTCCATGTAGTTGCCGACAAAGTAGCTGGACATCATTTCCTTGGCCTTGGCAGAGTGGTTGGCCATCTCCCAGACCTGTGTAGCATCTTGGCCGGAGTAATACTGAAGGATGTCACTTCCACACGGCGCAGCAGACCTTCAAGTAAGATTTATATACTGTTATTAAGGGAGTACTGCATTGAGGTTTAATTAATCTATGACTGGAAACACGTGAGATTGTTTAAAGATTTCTACTCTTCATTGTC
>JAXIVD010000656.1:0-20000 GCA_036785275.1 Cancer borealis | reverse complement strand
GAGTAGCAGCTGTATTGAAGGTGACAGCTCCCCCTGTCCACCCAGCACAGGCCCACCTCGCTCACCTTCCACTAACACGCCAGATGATATCATGGACATGTTGTCTGGTGCAATGGCCTGGAAACATCATATATATTAATGATGATGATGATGATGATGAACTTGGGGACAATATTAAGCTTTCCACCTTAACACTTGCCTGCAGCCTCATGAGTGTCTGTGTTGAAGCATTCCTCAGCAGCTGCCGCACCAGATGTAGGAGTGGCAAGGTAGCTGATTGGTCCTCGGAGACAGAGTTGTCACAGGAGCGGCGTGAGGCACCACCTTCCCCTCGGGTGTTCTTACGAGGACTGACATTAATGCCGGCTGTCCCGCTGCTGCTGGTTCCCTGCATCACCTTATTCTTTTCAGTCCATTCTGCTTCTTGAACTTCAACTAAAATAAAAAAAACTCTAATTCAGTACTCACAAATATATACTCTCTTTGCTTTCAAAATATTGACATTCCATGATGTTATAAAAATTCTACTTCAATCCTTGAATATTGAGTAACAACATAATTAACATAAAAAACTAAATATATTCTTCAAGCAATGTTTCCATCTCACATAATTTAATAAGAATATGTAACAACAACTTACATGGAAGTAATGGGAACTTCATATAATTCAGTGTTGTTGCATCCATTACAAAAAGTGAAAAACCAACATTGCACACAAGGAATAATGCACAAGCACACAACAATTGAAGTATGTATATCTAGAGCATCCAGCATTAACCAGCACTACAAAACCCCTTACATTTGATAGCAGCAGTAAGAGCCATCTCCAACCCTCCATCAGCCATTAGACTTGACACCAATAAGTCAATCATGAAGCGTCGACCAGAACTCATACTGGAAATGTCCGAACCTGAAAAATAAATTAATAGATCATATTAGGATTTACATCAATTCTGTTCAACTAAAGTCTCTGTAACCTCATGGCATTTGGGAAAGTTCTCTATCCATACACTCCCTCCCTGTTTGTGCAAGTTCTCCCTTCTATCAGCACCTCTTTCTTGCATGTACTCCTTTACCTTATCCTTCCATCTTCCAAGTGGCCTTCCTCCTTCCTCTCCTACTAGTACACTTGATATTACTTACATATACTTCTTTTTCTCACAAATTCTTCCACTCAATATGGCCAAACTTCAATATATTAATTATACATATTCAACTACTCTACACTTCACTCCATTACCATAAGTTCCCATGTGTATGTGTGTGTGTGTGTGTGTGTGTGTGTGTGTGTGTGTGTGTGTGTGTGTGTGTGTGTGTGTGTGTGTGTGTGTGTGTGTGTGTGTATTCACTGTCACAGTCTGCTGCTGGTCTCTCTCGAGACAGCCGGTTGTCCCCCTATGGAAAGAGCTCAGAGCTCATAGTGACCAATCTTTGGATTGGACCGAGACCACTCACACACAACACACAACACACCGGGACAACGAGGTCACAACCCCTCGACTTACATCCCGTACCTATTCACTGCTAGGTGAACAGAGGCTACACGTGAAAGGAGACTCACCCAAATAATCTCCGTCCGCCCAGGGGATCGAACCCTGGCCCCTCGGTTGTGAGCCGAGTGCGCTAACCACTACGCTAGCGGACCATGTGTGTGTGTTATACCTGTGCTGGGAAGTAGAGAGGAGAGTGCCTTTGCTCTTTCCTCTGCAGTGGGGAGTAAGATGGACCATCCTGTTTGCAGTGTGGCTTGAGCAGCAACCTGAAATAAAGATGCATTTATATCAAACAAAAAAAATAAACCCTCCATATTCTTTCTGACTGCCAGTCTAAAAGCCAACACGTTTTTTTCTAAATAAATTCCAATTATTATTTCCAATGAATCTACATCATCTCAAGTAATCAAAAAGAAAATCTGATCTGTCCTTTGGGTCAATGAATTCAGCATTTTGAGGTCAGGTACATATATTATGATAATAACAGTAGTAATAATAATAATAATAATAATAATAATTTTCTACATGTCATCCAGATAGAACAGACTTAAATTAGATAACCCAACGAGGGTAAAACACCAACACGTGAAGGCAAGTCACTACCAATATCCCTGTGCATGCATTGTAGAGTCTTTACTTGTTGAAGCATCTTAACCTCATCAACAAACACTATTCATAATTCACACTAACATTCATTCACTGCAGCAGCACACCCAATTGTAGTAGAAATGTTTCAAATTAGTTCCTTTAAGTGTCTTGAAAATCCTATCTTGAAGGAGTTAGAATTTTCAGGAGGATGAAAAAATAGAAGGTAGACTTTCCTTTCGTTTATCAATGAAGTGGAAATTTATGTGGAAGAAGTAGTAGAACATAACAAGGTGCAATACATGTAATACTGTTTTCTGGTTACCTGTATGGTGGGTAGAACACCACTGCTGCTGGCAAGGTTCACAACACGCTGCTTGAGGCTGCCCAACAAGGATGAACCCACATGTAATCCAACTGAATCCACATCTGTATGGTTTTGTACGGCCGAGTGAAGCTGTAGTAAGGAAAATTTCAACGAATAAGGTGTTGATTATTCCATTCATGTATTATCAAGAGGAATGAGTTTCACTAATTACACATGATTTTCCATTAAAAATCCTGTTTCAATTAAGAACCATTTTCCCATCCAAAACATTCCTCTTTATATACTAATTAATCTCATTATTATTTTTGTTATACCCTTTTCAGTATAAGAATCATGGTCTCTCTTCAAAAGTCACATACATAGAAATAGTTTTTGAATCTACTACAATACACATTAATAATATCACAGAGGTAGTCATACATCTATAATAAAACATGAATCCTAACTACCTGGAGGCGGAGAAGGTTGAGGCCGGCCACCACCATGCACTCTTGTTCCTGGGAGGGTATGCGGTCCTCGGCTAAACCCTCACCCACACGCTCCAGCAAGTCATTCATCTTAACGAACGTCTCCTCACACACCTCCACAACATAGGGTATTCTGGTGGACACTGACCATGACATCTTGGTGCTCCAGGCAAAGGTCTGTAAAGATAACAATTATTCAATCAATTATTATAAAATTCAACACTTTACTATGAACACTTTTACATTTACAAATTATAAGGTAAACACCACCCTTTTAATTTTTCAATGATGTTAAAGAAAGTGCAAAGAAAACATCAATTATTACAAAATTCAACTCCTAGTTATTAACAGTTTCACAAATTATAAGGCAAGAAACTTTTAATTTTCTAAAGTTAAAAAGTCATTTGTTTTCTTCCTTACTAAGATGTGTGAATATAAATAAAGGAGTGTGTATGACGAATTATATAATCATATTTGCAAGAATACTACCACCGCATTCCCAGCAGACCATAAAAGACTAACTAAAAGGGGCGGAGTGAGGGATCTGGGAAGCCCCTCCCCTGTATTCCCTCCTACACAAAGACAAAGAGGAGGAGGGGAGATTAATGTTTCCCTGAACTCTAAACACCTTGCCTTGGTTACCCACTTTGGGAGAATATTACCTGATAATATAAATACATAGATAAGGGAGTGTAAAATATGACATATATTGGCCAATTTACATTAATTTTATAGGTTGTGGTACTTGACTTCTTTTGGATTAACTTAAAATCCTGCATTCTGGTTTCTCTCAGATAGCTTCTTTTTGTATGGAAAACGACTAGTGATAAATAATTATATTTCAATAAATAAACAAATGAATAAATGAATAATAAAAAGAGCAGTCTATCTATCTATATACCCAGTTAATATCACTCTTGATGGGGCATCTAAAGGGAGAGTAACTTTAGACTTCTCATAGGAAAGAATACAGAAAACTATGTACCTGTGACGGTCCGCAAGCAATTCCAATGATATTCTTGCCGTGCAGAGAGGACATGAGGGTAGGTTCGGCTAGTGCCACATGTGGGGCGTCACCAAGCTGTGCCTGATCATTGCGGCCCCACACCAGCACCTCACCCTCCTCCGTCAACACTACCACATGCATGCAGCCTACACCCACTTCTATCACCTTCTTGCCTGTTGATGGAAAGATATATTACTTGTGGTGTCAATATAAGCACGCCCTAAGTATAGAATGCCTTTGAAAAGCTCAGCTAAGATACCTATTAACATTTGACATTCCAATTTGTTTATACTTTGTGGTCAACTCCAATTAGCTCAATTTATATGTTCTTGAAGCTAAAATCACACAGAGGCCTAGATGTTATGGACAGCCAAGTTAAGTCAATGGCCAAAGGAATTAAATAACTATCAAGCTAGTAATTACCATCATCACAATTTAGGTTAGGTTAGGTTTAAGTTTAGAAAGCTTGTCACCTCACCTGCGAGTCCTTTAACTTGCTTTGGGTACCTGACGTGTTCTTCAGTGTTGTGGCCAAGGCGGTGGTTGTCCCCTTTCCCCCAGGTGAACAGGGCACCAGACTTGCTCATGGCCAAGGAGAACTGGGCTCCACAGAACACTCGGCAAATCTCCTGACCCTGGAAATAGAAGTAGAAACATTCTAATACTGAAGTTACTCAATGTTTCTGTTACTAATCAAATTATAGCATCCAGGTAGCACACATACATTATAGGTGTTGTGTGTGTGTGTGTGTGTGTGTGTGTGTGTGTGTGTGTGTGTGTGTGTGTGTGTGTGTGTGTGTGTGTGTGTGTGTGTGTGTGTGTGTGTGTGTGTGTGTGTGTGTATGAGGAGAGACTTGCTGGGTATGTACAGGTGTGGTTGAGGGATGTAGGAAGAAACAGAAAGGCATTACTGTCTTAATCACTGCAGCCTTCACCCACCTGCAACTTGTCCACCAGCCGAGGCACCTTGGAGCCATCTGAGCCTCCCCGTCCCAGCTTGCCATAGTCCCCATCACCCCAGGAGTACACATTGCCCTGGTCTGTCACGGCAATGGTCTGGGCGTCACCACTCCCACACGCCACATCAAGCACACGCTCACCTGAACAAACACAAGAAGTGATCATCATTATAACTCTAGATACGGTACTGCATATGTTTACTGCAGTAGCTACAAAACATTTAAGGGTATCTATATCAGGATGAAGTAGCACATACCCTTGAGAGCAGTGACTAAGGTAGGTACACTATGGTCATCGGAGGAGCCATGACCCAGCCGGCCGTAGTTGCCGCGTCCCCAAGTGTACAGTTCCCCCTGGCTGGTGATGGCAGAGCTGTACGTGGAGCCACACGCGATGGACACCACTGTCTTGCCCTGGAGCTCCTGTACCAGTGTTGGCTCTTCACGGGAATTGCTGTCACCGTGTCCAAGGCGACCGCCATCCCCATTCCCCCAGGAGTATACCTGATGGGGAACTCAATTAATATACTTGATACCATGATTAAAGGACAACACAATAGTTAAAGGATTATTTCTATTTATAAACATGAAGGAAATTAAACAAAGAATTGATGTTATATTGAGGAAATGAATGTGAAATTTTAAGTAATAGTATGTTGTAAAGTTCTAATAATACTCAATATGAATAAAGATCATTTATACAAGTCAAATTATTATTCTATAGTATTCCCTTTCTGTATCAAACAAACCAAGCTCCAAAACTAGGAGAATGGGTTTAATAAGTAACCATTCCTCCTCTCTCTATACTGATGCACAAATCAATGCACATTAGTAATATTAAAAGGTCTCTCTTTCTATCTATTTGTGGTAACCTTTTAGAGAACATTTCCTTAACAATATCATCTAAAATGGATCAGCATCTACAACCTATTACACATTAAATATTGGATAAAAATCTATTTCCATAACCCAACATGATCCTAAATAGCCCGTCACCCACCTGTCCACCCGCCGTAAGAGCCAAGTAGTGTTTGCCATCCGGATGAGCAGCCACCTTGATCATCTCCTCCTCCGGCTGACCAGGGACGAGTTGAGGACACGGCGCCTCGGAGTTGTAGTAAAGTGTGTACAGGTTGCCTTTCTGCGTCAGGATGAGGAGGCATCGCTCGGCACACGCCAGGGACTTGATGCCCAGCTCAGCCAGTGTGTCACAGTAGTTAAGGGGACGGGAGTGGCTGGAGACTCCCGACCATGCCAGCCAACCCCATGACAGTACCTAAACACACACACACACACACACACACACACACGCTAAGTCAGTAAGAGGAACAAATCTGCTCAAATATTTATGTCATCATTTGTACTTTTATTTTCCTTCCATCAACAATACTCAAAACCCAACAATTAATTAATGACGAAGATGTATGTTTTTTTATGAATTTTTGTTGTCCCTTAGCCAGTACCCTATTAATGAAAAAAAAAAAGAAGAAAAAGAAGAAAAAGAAGAAGTAGAAGAAGAAGAAGAAGAAGCAGAAGAAGAAGAAGAAGCAGAAGCAAGAAGAAGTAGTAGTTTTCCCTCACCTCCTGGCCCTGGGTGGGTCTGCCGTGGGGTGTGTGGAGTGGAGGGTTGTGGGGCACAGCCAGGCGGTCCAGATGGCACAACAGTATCACTGCCGCCTGCTCCAAGTCCACACTCACTCCCTCGTCCTCGGGCAACTCCAGGTAACGCAGAAGACATTCCGTCGGGCTCACCTGCGGAGGAAGGATATTATTCATGTCTTTTAATATATATTTTTTTAATGGTACAGCTAAAGTCATATATATACTGAAGAGAAACCTGTTAAAATGTTGTCTGTCTGTCTGTCTATTCCTTCCAGTTCATTTACTTCTTAAAAGATCATAATTAAATCTCTTTGCTCTCTTCTTCCCTATAGCAAGTAACTTTAAACCTTTCCAGTCTTTCTTTTGTCTTCTTTTCACACACCACCAACTAACACATGTTATATGGCAAGCAAACCCTGCCACCATTACCACAAGAAAGAAGACTCAGTAATGTGGCGACAAGTAGGATTAATTTTTAAACCTATTTTTGTTTGCCCTTGGCCCATACGGTACCCCTATAATATAAAAAAAAAATATATAAATAAATAAACAAATAAATAAAAACACAACTGCATACCTCCATTGGCAAGTTGATTTATTTCTCAACCAATTTTTGTTTGCCCTTGGCCAGTATCACTATAATGTAAAAAAAAAAAATAAATAAATAAAATAATAATAATTAAATAAAAATGCTGCATACCTCCATTGGCAGGTTATCATCCCACAGAGGAGGTGAGGCAGACGGTGTTTTGAGAGGCTGTACAGCACCAAACCTGTGTAGGATGGGCAGCAGCGGTGCACTGGTGCCGTGGCTGCTCACACGATTGTCAACCTGTAAGCCAAAGTTATGTTAGCGATTGCACACACACAAACTATATAGACTAAAGCAAGATAGAATATTAATTGTATGGTATTACAGCCTATAACATCAATGCTACATCTTCATCATTATTATCTGTGCACCAATTTGTGGT
Organism: Cancer borealis; assembly: GCA_036785275.1. Classification (NCBI taxonomy): domain Eukaryota; kingdom Metazoa; phylum Arthropoda; class Malacostraca; order Decapoda; family Cancridae; genus Cancer; species Cancer borealis. Next base: position 12,586 of record JAXIVD010000656.1, on the reverse strand, counting down.
GACAGCAATACACTGCAATCCTCTATCATTTATTACCATACATAAAAGAAAATTCTATAATCATACTCCTCGACAAGACAATAATCTGATCACAAAACAATTCTTACGACACCTTGCTTTATATATTTATTATTATCATTATTTTATTGACCAGAACAGAATACACTATTATCAATATGAAATGGAACAAGGACACTGTTAGTCCATCACAAAATTGCAACATAAAATAACCTAACCTAACCAAACCCAGCAAAATAACCTAACCTAACCTAACATCACAAAATTGCAACCTAACCTAACCTAACCTCACCAAATGAATCCCCATCACCTGGTTCCTGCCGGAGTCCCACAGCTGCAGTAGAAGTGTGATGACTGTGAGCGTGGTGGAGAGGGTGGCTCGCTGCAAGGCCAGGTGCAGGAGGAGGGAGAGGGCCATGTGACGGTCTCCGAGGGGAACTCTGGTCATGCTGCTCCCACATGTTCCTGTTGTACGGTTACTCTTTACTATATACAATCATTTGATATATAGAATGCAACGAAAGAAATGTATAAATAATAACATTAAAAAATGGTTAAATATCCACTTCAGGTTGAAATGTAATCTTTCATAATACAAAATTTTGAACCAATAAAAGTAACTGAGTGCTTCAAATTGTAATATGTACATTCTGTAGTATAGGTTTAAATTTTGTCATGAGAAAACAAATCAACATGTATATCAATAAGGGTCAAGGGGGATTTATAAAGATTTTTTTTCATGGCTGCAATGCAATTAATGTGAATAAAGTAATTAGTACCAAAACTAGACTGGCCATAAATTTTTTCAACAGTTTTAGGGAGATACAATACAACATTATTTTGTCCTTTAGTGATGTAGAATTAAAAGTCTCCACCACAGACAAGCAAGAAGCACAATGATAGTATTAATCCAACCTAGCAACTGATGATGACTAGACTAAGATATGTAAGGTATGGAAGTATTGTGGAGTCAAGTTCACTGTGTCTTACCTCCGGGAACTTGACTGAGGACCACAGATGTGAGGAACTTTTGTGACCGCTCCACCACATCCAACCAGACGGACGACACGGCAGACTCATCAAACAGTGTGGCTTCAGGCAGGGTTTCAAGGGCTTCCAACGACTCCTAAAAAAATTATGAACTGAATTGTATGAAAGGTGTATAAAAAAATTAGAATAAAACTATAAATAATCTTTAAAAATCCAAGGAAGTACAACACAATTATGCAGAATCAAACTTATTTTTTTACTAATCCAACATCACATTTCAACTCTTGTAAATTTCAAGCTTAATAAATAAAGACTAACTCTCTTAAAGAAGTGTTCTAAATTCACGATTCAAGAGTAGCTGATATTGATGAAGAAAAAAAATATTATATTCAAGTATTCTTCAGTGTCCATTCCAATTGTAAATAAACTTGCCTGTAGTAGTTCTGTGCAAAGATCAGAGTCTTCCCCTGACCTCCACGCTCTTCTTAGGAAAGCAAACGCAAAGTTGAGGGCAGCGCGTGAGCCTACTCTAGCCAGGCCAAGAGTGGCTCGATCAGCTCCAGTCCCTCGTCCAACCCGGCCTTCACCCCAAATGTTGCCTGATTGTACTTTCTTCTTGCTTGTAGTTTCACCGGGTTTGACTTCCGGTGGTCTGGCTCGCTTCAATGCAACCAGGTACCTAGAGATGAGGCAGGGAAAGATATTGTCTATTAACCATCATAATAAAAATACTTCTCTTCATATGTAATGTTCAGAAACTTTTGTTAGACAGGGTAAGACAATAAAAAAATTGTTGCATCAGTGTGTTGGTTGAGCTAATCTAACCAGTCTGACCTGTGAGCCACCATGAAGCGCTGTTGAAGGCGACTAGCAGAGAGAGTGGTGGAAGCAGCATCCAGACACATGAGGCGCTGTTCCCTTACAAGCGCATCAAGGCACTTCTTCAAATCCTTTTCCTGTGGCTGAGGACCCCACCGCCACCCCTCCAGGAGTGAAGATGACGGTGGTGTGGAGCTCTGGCCACTTTCATATTCCTGCTCAGCCTCCTCCCTGTCTAGCTTCTGGCAGGGTCCACAGTTACACCCACTCTGAGGCCCACAGATACCGTCACAGCAGGGGCATGTAAGTACCCGCATGCTGCAGTAGTAGTGTCCACTCTCACCTGCAATAACCATCACAGTTGTTGTCAAAAATATAATATACATGCGAGTATATGAAGAGAAATGAAAAAATTAGTGGTGTTACAGGTTACTTTATCACCAGAGAAGTATAAGAATAAAATATTTGGAGATATATAAAGGATGTTGAGGAATATAAAAATGGCTTTTCATTTCTCTGATAAAAATATAATAAAGAAGACAATTATTATATAAGACCAAATTATAATATACTGAGATTATTATGTGATTTGAAGGAATATAAAGAAATAATAACTAAGATAATGCCAGATTTAAAAGTTCTAACATGGAAAGTTTAAAAGAAATGGAACTGCCAACACTTGAAGAAAGAGAAGACTTAATTACAAATCATAAATTGATAAATGAATCAGGAATTAGATAGAAAAGATCTACTATCAAGGGACAAAGAGAGGCTGAATATTTGAGGGGACAAGAAACATTCAGAAATCAATAATGCTTAAGCAACACAAATGAACAGCTTTCCCCATAAATAGCAATAAAGAGTGTATATCAAACTGAAGGTAACATTGGATAAATACAGATACAGATACAAGACCATAAGAGTACAGCTTAGGCCCTCTATATCACAACTAGGTAAATACATACACACATGGAAATTAGTAAGACCAATATAAAACAATACAAATTTCCTGGATGTAGGGAAGGAAGAAGGGATGATGGATATATATCAAATTAAAAACTTAGAAAATAATTTAACAGAATAGATATAAGGAAACTTTGAGAGATATAGGATAACAACAATACAGTATGCCACCAATTTATGAGAAAAGTAAGAGCAGAGTTAAAAACAGACATTTAAAAGTAAAACATTTGATGTGAAAACAGGAGTAAGGCAGGATGGTGTCCTGTCACCACTACTGTTCATCATATTCATCTTTATTATGTTATGGACAAGCAATGAAAGACTTACACCAACATACGTGGATGATGTAGTTATAATAATGGAAAACCAAATTGACATACAGCATGCGATTGAAAGATGGTGAGAAGAAATGAGAAAAAATAGATTAAAAAAGAAAAAAATGTGAAAAAAAGGCATGTCATGAATGTCAATGGGAATAGAGAAGAATGTAGTATATACATAACTAAATTAAGTTATTTGGGAGAGTTATTGATGCATGACAACAAACACGAAAGTGATATCATGAAAACAATCCAGATATCTAACGCAAATGTCAACATCTATGACCTAAGTTGACCCATTCACAGTGAAGTACGTCACAGTGTGATAGCGAGGAGTTTCATCCTTCATCAAGACAATTACATACATATTTGTAATCAGGAATGGCAGGGAAAGGAGATCTCTCAAGAGTGAGATGATGGTCTGAGGACTCCTCTTTGGTACTGTGACCAAGTGCATCACCTCCTTCCCCACCATCCTTCCCTACTCACCTACACATTAAATTCATAAGGAATCTTTTTACAGATAAACAGCCAACAGCTTTACCTGATGAGTTGGGTGATATTGTGGAATTGTATCCTGAAATAAATACCAAGCATAAAAAACTCATTGGATACCTAAGTAAGAGTGTTAAAATTCAATATTTGGAAAACTACAGAACTAGCACTGTTTCATTTTATTTTAATTTGTTTATGAGCAACGTTGGAGCTTATCTGATCACTGGTAAACTTATTTGATGCGGTGATAAGCTGAAAGGACTCCCTGCAAGACTGGATTTCATAAGTAATTACTCAGTATAGCGGAGATACATCTGAGATTCAAGCAAGGCATGGTGTGGTTTGGTATGTAATGAAGAGGTAACTACATAGATGAATCAATGTCGACTGGTCACTATGAGAGAATGAAGAGTGAAGAGTTAGTGTATATGTGAGTCAAGTTGAGTGTCCTAGTAGGAGAGGAATGCTAGTTGTAAGATGGAAGGATAAGGTAAAGGAGTACATGCATGAAAGAAGTGCTGATAGAGTGGGAGGAATTGAACAAAAAGGATTAATACATTCCACTCCCATTCTTTTCCTTAGTTCACCATCTGTCACCCTCCCCCACTAGGTCTGTTGTTCAATGATGCACTACACAGCCATCTAATAACCATTTATGTCTGCTTTACCCTATAATCCTCCTCCTCCTTCACTGACATACATATTATACTCCAAACACAAATCTAATTCTATAGTTTCTCCAAATCATCCACAAGACCTATATTATAGTGTCTGAAAACTATAACTTATTCATCTACAAAATTCTTTAACTGCCGCACAACCTTTTCAGGGATAAAAAAGCCAAAAATTGTTATGCATTACTGTTATACATACTGTCACTACACACAATTCATTATGTTACCACTGACTAATATAAATCACACCATTATGTAAGGCATAAATAAATAAAACATTTAAAAATTAAGATCAAAATAGCACTCCATTCATTTTTCATCCTTTTTGTGCAAGACTATAATAGCAAATAAGTATACATTATTTTGGAGTTCCTGCAGCATACAAAACCAATCTATATTACGTACATAAAAAAAATTTTTAAATAAAAATATAACTTGGTTTATTTTTCATCCTTTTGTACACAACTGTAATAGTAAATAAGCATTAGTTAGTTTGGAGTTCCTGCAAAATCAATCTATAACACATGTTCCACTCACCTTTCCTTGCAGTGGCTCCAGCAGAGTTAAGTATCCCTTCCACATGAGGTCCAACAACTTCCCCATCCTTCACCATCTGATTATAGAGTGATGGCAGATTGTCCGATTGCAGGAGGCTCTGGAGGTCTGACTTGAGCCATTTAGAGTCTAGGCGGGCCTGTGGACGGAGGCTCACCCCCCCCGTCCACCCCTGCCACACCAGATCACAGTTCATGGTTGTCATTGTCACCACATGGCCTGAAAGTTAACCATTAGTGTGATTAAGTTATTTTTATTAGATGAACTCTCAAGAATTCACTCCAGTATTCATGGGACGGTAAGTGAGACATGCATATAATGTAAAGTAAGTCTAATGGATGATATATTAGTAAGGCATTGAAAACCTGAAGCACTAATACTACAATGTTGTTTTTTTACCTTACCTTTCACTTCGACATCCAAGAAAGAAGCAGAATTAACACAATATAAAAAAAAAAATTCTTTCATTTGATCTTAAGTTTATTGATTTTTCAATATGCAAGCTAGCATCTCAGAATAAAAATTAAAAATAAATATAACTAACATTAAATTATATATATATATATATAGATATATATATATATATATATATATATATATATATATATATATATATATATATATATATATATATATAAATAATAACAACTAGCCTTATTTTCCTGTATATAAATAATGGCATTCAGGTGAGGTTTAAATATATAACCAAACAAACCTCAAACCATAGAGGATAGAATATAAATAATAGTCTTACACAAACTCACCTTCCATTCACTTTCACACTTCTCGCAACATTTTTCCATATACCATTTTTCAACATTTTTCCAATATTTCAGAGTTCAAATGCAGGGTAAATCAATAGACTACATTCTTAACAACTTTGGGGGAGACATGACAAAAAAGATAGAGTTGGTAAATTCAAGTGTGGTGCATTAAATTTCAAAACACGTCCAAATTAGAAAGTTAAAAAAGATAAAAGATTTGGAAACAGTTGTACATATGTTCAATATCATTCATGTGGTGTTAATATTTCTTAACATCATAAAATTTCTGTCAGGAATTCTAGACGATCACCAATACTGGACCAATTACATCCACGTAAATACCTTCCTATTAATTTATAGATTCAATAGTCGAATGTGGTGCAGTATTACACACAACACCACACTTGCACATCATAATAAAAAGGATAGATATACACGCAGTAACACACTTATACATCACCACACAAAGGGGTTCAGGATTACATGCTTAAAGTAATAATAAGCTGTTGGTTGGCCAATCTTTTCTAACATCTCTAGCAACTTAAAAGGCCTTAGCATGGATGACTTGAGAAAGGATTGATATTGGTGGTTTGCAAGTTCTACCTGCAAGACGTATTCTGTGCTCTCTCTGCATTGGTTCATTTGGCATCTCCCTTGTCTCATTTGCACTGTAGTGTTTCTCTTCTACAGTCGCCATGATACCTGGCAAATGGATGTCAGATGCAAAGATGACCAAACTTCCTAACCTGATACAAAAAGTGCCTCTAAGGAAGACTGTAAGATGCACTAGACAGCATCTTTATTACCACTGTGGCTAAGGACAATGTATAACTTTACTAGTCCTCTGGAAATATTAGTCTGAATGTCCAGGAAAAACAAACAAGTCACTGATACACTTATCAAAAACCCTAATGTCACAGGGAACAAAAGTATACTATTGGGTGAAGTACTTATAATATCACACTAATGATATATGGACTCAAGACTGACATGATATATGAATAATAATTATGTGGAGTGACACATTCACAAACAGTATTGGATGTCAGAATACTGCTAGGTGCCAGTCAGTCACTATTATGAATGTCCACTTCTTGCTGAACTTACGATCAAAGAATTTGTTAATTATGTTTAAATTGTTCCACTCTGCAAACCCTAAGAGCATGTGAATCTACTCCTAAGTTTCCTAGTGCTGTCATTCTTACACTCTTTTTTCCCAAGCTTTGCATTAATATCACTGATTATGAAAGAATAGTGCAATTCTATAGCTGATTCTACATCTTCATATAACCATGCACATCCTCCTCATCATAGGTTGCTGTAGCTGCGTAGACCTATATGTTATATCTGTTATTTAATTACAAAAATTTTCAATATTTCCTGCTAATTCTTTGTTCACTAGGAAGCCAACTCCGTCTCCTTTCTCGTCTTTTTGTCCTCTGTAGGAAAAATGTGGCTATTCTTCAATTGTATGAATTCCTCTCCAGTTCTTCTAACCTTACTTAAAAGCCTATAATACCCCATTTGATGCCTTCTAGTTCTTTGAATAATAGTTCAAGATTGTCTTAACTAGCTAGTGTTCTAACATCTATAAGTGCCAAGATCTAAGTACCAAAGGCAGTCTATCTGAACCCAGAGATTCTTCACTCTAGAGCAGGTCCGACCGTTGCCATGGCCGGTTGCTTTATTGCTGCTGGGGATGGTATGGATGTAGTGATAATGTTGAAGTAAAGGTAAGGTAAAGTTTGCTCACACGCTGTAGCTGCAGGGGCTCATCTCCCCTCACATTGGCCTTTGAGCCTGCATTGGAAAGTAATCTGTTACCCTGGGACACAGAGCCACTGTGACATCCGAGTTTCTAGTCTACTTTCCCAAGGTACCCATTTATCAACCAACTCGTTTGGGAGGATGAACAGCTGGGTTCGCCCGGGATCAAATTCGGGCCAGTAGATTCGTAGTCAGACGTGCTAACCACTGCACCAGCGAGGCGCATGTTGAGGGTGATAAGCCATATACCACACCACGCTGGCTTAGGACATCTTGGTGGGGGAACACATTTAGTCCGATTCCTCACAGTGGACCTGACTAGTTTGGTTTTGGTTACACCTGTCTAGTTTAGCTTCACTAAATCTTGGAATACACAAGCCTTCATCACTTATAAGTAGTGTTCTGATGAAGGGGCTTGTACAGTTCACTTATTTGGCCATACTTTTTTAGGTCTTTAATGTACCTTTTCTTGAGAAAAAGTATTATTGGGGAATTTTTCTTAAATTCTCAGTATAAAATAAGTTAGCAAGCATTTTGTGAATAGTATTGCAAGTTTTTGTTGAAAACCTCCTGCATCTTTGATTAGGTCACCAGATAAGCCATTTTTCCTGCTTTACCCTGTTCATTCCTTTTATTACTCTCTTTATTTCACTTGTGTTAATGTAAGGTACTTCAAGGCAATTAGTTCTTCATTGGTACCTTCGTTTCACCCATAACGGTTAAGATTCTGTTCTTTAACCAATCAATATTTCTTTGCTTTTATAATATACTGCAAATTCAGTCTCATAAACTTGTTTAGATCACCACAAACAAATATTGTAGCGGCAATAACATGGCCAAACCTAACCTAACCAAACTTAACCTGCTTTACCCTTACTGAATTCTTTTATTACTCTCTATATTTCACTTGTGTTAACTCAGGGTACTCTAAGGTCATTAGTTCTTCATTAGTGTCTTAGCTTCACCTATTACTACTACAGCACAACTTTCATTAGAAATCTTCCACTATCTTGATCACTTCATTTTTATCATTTGTAATGTTAGCCTAATTCATCTTGAAAACACACAGCTCTTTTATAGCAATCACGTGCTCTCTTTACCTTAATTCATATACCCTTGTTAAGAAATTTCGTTACATTTTTCTATGTAGTAAGCCAGGTACATAAATTACCTGATTACCATAAAGACTTACATTATGAAACAATTATTAACACAAGACAATAATTACACAGCGATTATTACGAAGAGTAGATAACATTTTTAACATATAGGCAGCATATAGTAAATCAGATACTGTAATACATAAGAAAGCTTAGGGAAGTTGAGGGGAATGGAATGTGGGAATGCCAAGGAACTGGTATTAGAGTAGACTATGTTATATTAGAGCATGTGTCAATTTTGTAAATTTTTGTGACTTGAAACTTTGGTTGAAGGCCACAAACTTTGGTTGCAAAAGAGATAATCAGTCTCAAAGCAAATATGAAACTCGTGTTACAGTAATCTAAATAAGGTTCGCAGCATATTATTTATTAGCTTCATATGTTACATTAGTGTGACTCAGAAGCATAGGATGAAGTAAATCTATATTGCAAGTAGTGTAGTACTGGTTCATAAAGAATAACCTTATAGTTTCAGCTTATAGTTGGTATTTCATTCACTTGGTAGGTAATTAAGTACAGGGAGTATGTATCTGCTGCATATATTACACGTATGTCAATGAGGAAACACAACATAGATATATACGTATCATAACTATAATAGTGCAGTTGTGGTTATATTACATTCTTATAGACAACGTGAGATAAACTGACAGCCACTGGGATCGCTGTTGAAACCCTTCCCCATTGTTAAGTTATATTCCTCCCCTAACCCTGTACTGCCACGCCCTCCTAACCTGGTATAGTGCATGCAGTACCTTGTGTGCCTCGCTGTACCCATGTAAAGTGTCAGGTAGAGGCGGTAACGTTAATTAAGGTGGTGGCAGGTATGCCTCAGCTGGCCGCCACAGGATCGATGGTTAACAGCTGACACACACACATACACAGACAGACATACATACATACAGCAACACACACACACGGGTTAATTTCACAGCGAGTTTAATGATATGAACTTTATACTGTCATGGCACATTATATAGTATGGTATAAATGTAGACTTGTGGTTTTAGTGTAATATATAGAGTTAGAAGTGCAATATAAGTATTTGGATGTCAAGTTAATGTGGGGAGACTATTATAACTTTACTGATGTTAAAGGTAATAATTAACACCAGGTACGAGATCATTGTGCGGTTGTTGTAATGTTACTTAAATATAAGTAATGCAATAATTTAACTTAAAACACATGAATTTGTTTTTGGGGCAAACTAGCTGGCAATCTCACAACGTAAAATGTATAGATAGAAATAGACAGAGCTGGGCGCGTCACTCGTTTGGGGGCATTGCGTCAACATTAATCCGTCATTGCCGGGGGGGCGTTGCGTCGGCGTCAATCCGTCGTTTTTTTTTTCCAAAAAGTTGCGTCTTTTTTTTTCGCGTCATTGCAACATTGCGTCGCTGGCGGATACGGTAATCTTAACTAATGAATCTAATTTACGTGAAACATCATATATATATGATAGAAAATACTATAAAATAGATGTAAACCTCTGTTGAGATCTATTACAAGTGGTTAATACCAATTTCCTTCTCTTCAAGAAGGACAACGTGGTTTCAAAACCGCATGGCCTCCTGTGCCCCCTGTTCCCCTTCACAATAATATTTCATGGTGTATAATATATATTTTTCATGGTAATTTGTATGTTATTGTGACTGTGTATTAACTTCTGAGTTAAGGAAATTAATTATACTGTTATTGGAGGCTAAGCTGTTATCACGTCCACAGGGAAAGAATGCCTCCACGACAGTTACATCAATTTCTCATTTACTTTCTTTTATTTTGTAGATAAATGAACGGCTAGAAAGCCACTGCCAAATTTCCAAGTTAAGCTTTAGGAAACTATGTGTCACGTAGGACGGTCTGATAGACCCAGCCCATGTATTCAGGAGTAGGAATCGCGTATTCCTACTTAGTGAGGAAGAATTATACTATGTATGCATAAACAGAAACATTGAGATCACCTTACTTTCGGAAATCCCCTGAGAAAAGGTTCTTTAACTGTTCTCAGGTCCAGTTACAAAATTATAACTTTTTTTTAAGGTGATATTTTTCAGGGAAGGGAGTCAAGGGTATAATTTGTAATGTGTGAAGAGTTTGGTATCTCGGGGTGAGATAAGTATTGCCAACTCTGTATTTATTTTCTTTTTGAGGAAGGTGATGTTTTTCTGCCATGAGCCATTAAGTTGTCTGATACTATAACTAAGCTGTGTTTTTCTAAGACCCAATGATCAGCCTGTGATATTCAAAGTATACAGTAAATAAATAACTCAAGTAAAATCTAAGTAAGTGATTCCGTGTTATAATAACCTCCGTTGTTGTGGTAAGGTAAGTGTGGGGAAGCGCTCAACACTCTTGAAAAAGGATATGAAACAAATCCACGAATCCATGTGCTTTATTGAAACTCAGTCCACTCTACCAAATAACTAAATTGTTAAATCAATTCCCCTTTTCTTTTCATTGGTTGCCTATATTTCCCTGGTAGTAATTGTTTTCTCTTTCGAATATTTTAACTTCCCTTTAGGAAGAAACTAAATTCCCTGAGAATCCCCTAATTCTCATTAAACCTTTGGGGGTGGTGGCAGCTTTCTTTTCTTAATATTCAGGGAAATATCCAACATCAGGGACCATTAATAAATATAATTAATCAAAGTAAATATCTTTTTAATTGCCATGAGAGTTCCCCATTCGAAGTTAATTTAATGACAAGGCACCACACTGGTGGTCCTTCAGCAGTGAAGTGAAAGTAAAACAAATTAATTAGGTAAAGAAATTAATCAACCAATAACATCATTTAAATAAATAACGTACCTCTGAAGCAGCCCAGCCCCCCCCGGGCACCACATAGATATTTCATAATTCAATTGATTTTTTATTTATAGTTGATTTATTTTAATAATTTATTAATTTGTTTTTGATATTATTTGGATTATTCAATTAAAAGTAAAACTCAGCCTGATCTATTTTTATTTTATTATACTTATTAGTTACTTAGTTTAGTTAGTTGATTAATTTCATATTTGTTACTGTATCATAACCATACTATCACACTAGTACAAACTTAAACTACAAGAGGTCCATGTTCCCCTTCATGAACACAAGCTCCTCGAAGTTATTGGCAGTCAAGGAGGACCTCTTGGGTCTTATTATGTCTCCGGCAGTAGAGAAGATGCGTTCCACAGCGGCAGAGCTGGGGAAAATGACGCAAAATTTTATTTGCGACAATGTATTTGCGCCAGCGTCATCGCGACGCTTTTTTAACTTTAGCGTCATTGCGTTAAGCGTCGATGAAATGGTCGTTCCGTCGTCGACGCAATGGCGCAATGACGCAACTGGTGACGCAAGTGCTCAGCTCTGGAAATAGATAGTAGATAATTGCGCAGCATGCAACTTATCTTCATTTAAAATACCATTAGTGACTTCTCGTACCATACCGTAACAAGTGCAAGGAGCTAGGGCTGAAGATCTCGGCGCAGAACTCCCGGGCCATGATGATAAAGGACGCCAACCCAGGGTGCCAGCTACGTGTGCAGGGCATTGGCCTGACACGGACCAATCGACTCTCACCAGTATCTCGGGGTGTGGTTTGACAAACGGCTGTCATTCACGGCCCAAATCACCTACCTGAGGGAAAGGACTGAAGCCAGACTGAACGTGATGATCGGGCCATGACGCGATCCAGCGCTGGCGCCACCTTCTCCCTTCTCCGCCTGTACTACGTGCAGGCTGTGCAGCGTGCGCTCCTTGGTGGACAACAGCGTACCGGTCCTCATCACACTCTCCAACAACCAGCAGGAGCGTCTGGAAGTCCTCCAGAACAACGCTATAAGGAACATGCTGGGGACACCGAGATGGTGCAGTGACTGCGTAATGCAGACTGAAACCAGATTAGTGCCCTTCACCACCAGGGTGGAATTCATCATCGTCTGTCGCGTGGCCAGAATTCTCCAGCGCGAGGTGGAAGGCATGGCGCAGAGGAGACTGGCTGCCAATGACACAGGGCTCTGAGTGCTTCAACAACATGTGGCTTTAACTGGCTTATCAACACCTCACTAGCCACGCAC
>JAXIVD010000655.1:60000-127500 GCA_036785275.1 Cancer borealis | reverse complement strand
ATCTCTAATAGCTTCCAAGATAATTAGAACAAAATTTATTTTTTGGAAAAAAGATATGGTTTAATTTTACTGCGTAATTATTATACATAGAATAAATATTCATTATGACATTTGTAGAGTTTAATTAGTTATATCAGATGCTGCAATGATATTTCCAATATCTCTAATAGCTTCCGAGAAAATTAGAACGAAATCTATTTTTCTTTTAAAGATACGGTTTAATTTTACTGCGTAATTATTATACATAGAACAAATATTCATTATAACAGTTGTAGAGTTTTATTAGGTCTATCAGATGCTGCAATGATATTTCCATTGTCTCTAATAGCTTCCAAGAAAATTAGAACGAAATCTATTTTTTGGAAAAAAGATATGGTTTAATTTTACTGCGTAATTATTATACATAGAATAAATATTCATTATGACAGTTGTAGAGTTTAATTAGTTCTATCAGATGCTGCAATGATATTTTCAATATCTCTAATAGCTTCCGAGAAAATTAGAATGAAATCTATTTTTTAGAAAAAAAGATACGGTTTAATTTTACTGCGTAATTATTATACATAGAACAAATATTGATAATGGCAATTGTAGAGTTTAATTAGGTCTATCGGATGCAGCAATGATATTTCAAATATTTCTAATGGCTTTCGAGAAAATGAGGAGGAAAGTTATATATTGGAAAAAAAGATACGGTTTTATATTATTGCGTAATTATTAGTCATAGAATAAATATTCATAATGACAGTTGTAGAGTATAATAAGGTTTATCAGATGCTGCAATGACATTTCCAATATGTCTAATAGCTTTCGAGAAAATGAGGAAGAAAAAAAAAGTGATAGTTTCATTTTACTGCTAAATTTGATCTAAGAACAAATATTCATTGTGACAGTTGTAGAGTTTAATTAGGTCTATCAGATGCTGCAATGATATTACCAATATCTCTAATAGCTTTCGAGAACATTAGAATGAAATCTATTTTTTGGAAAAAAAGATACGGTTTAATTTTACTGCGTAATTATTATACATAGAACAAATATTCATTATGTCAATTTTAGAGTTTAAATAGATCTATTAGGTGCAGCCATGATATTTCCAATATCTCTAATAGCTTCCAAGATAATTAGAACGAAATCTATTTTTTGGAAAAAAGATATGGTTTAATTTTATTGCGTAATTATTATACATAGAATAAATATTCATTATGAAATTTGTAGAGTTTAATTAGTTCTATCAGATGCTGCAATGATATTTCCAATATCTCTAATAGCTTCCGAGAAAATTAGAACGAAATCTATTCTTCTTTTAAAGATACGGTTTAATTTTACTGCGTAATTATTATTTATAGAACAAATATTTATTATGACAGTTGTAGAGTTTTATTAGGTCTATCAGATGCTGCAATGATATTTCCATTATCTCTAATAGCTTCCAAGAAAATTAGAACGAAATCTATTTTTTGGAAAAAAGATATGGTTTAATTTTACTGCGTAATTATTATACATAGAATAAATATTCATTATGACAGTTGTAGAGTTTAATTAGTTCTATCAGATGCTGCAATGATATTTTCAATATCTCTAATAGCTTCCGAGAAAATTAGAATGAAATCTATTTTTTGGAAAAAAAGATACGGTTTAATTTTACTGCATAATTATTATACATAGAACAAATATTGATAATGGCAATTGTAGAGTTTAATTAGGTCTATCAGATGCAGCAATGATATTTCAAATATTTCTAATGGCTTTCGAGAAAATGAGGAGGAAAGTTATATATTGGAAAAAAAGATACGGTTTTATATTATTGCGTAATTATTAGTCATAGAACAAATATTCATTATGACAGTTGTAGAGTATAATAAGGTTTATCAGATGTGTCAATGACATTTCCAATATGTCTAATAGCTTTCGAGAAAATGAGGAAGAAAAAAAAAGTGATAGTTTCATTTTACAGCTAAATTTGATCTAAGAACAAATATTCATTGTGATAGTCGTAGAGTTTAATTAGGTCTATCAGATGCTGCAATGATATTACCAATATCTCTCATAGCTTTCGAGAAAATTAGAATGAAATCAATTTTTTGGAAAAAAAGATACGGTTTAATTTTACTGCGTAATTATTATACATAGAACAAATATTCATTATGTCAGTTGTAGAGTTTAAATAGGTCTATTAGGTGCAACCATGATATTTTCAATATCTCTTAATAGCTTCCAAGATAATTAGAACAAAATTTATTTTTTGGAAAAAAGATATGGTTTAATTTTACTGCGTAATTATTATACATAGAATAAATATTCATTATGACATTTGTTGAGTTTAATTAGTTATATCAGATGCTGCAATGATATTTCCAATATCTCTAATAGCTTCCGAGAAAATTAGAACGAAATCTATTTTTCTTTTAAAGATACGGTTTAATTTTACTGCGTAATTATTATACATAGAACAAATATTCATTATAACAGTTGTAGAGTTTTATTAGGTCTATCAGATGCTGCAATGATATTTCCATTGTCTCTAATAGCTTCCAAGAAAATTAGAACGAAATCTATTTTTTGGAAAAAAGATATGGTTTAATTTTACTGCGTAATTATTATTCATAGAATAAATATTCATTATGACAGTTGTAGAGTTTAATTAGTTCTATCAGATGCTGCAATGATATTTTCAATATCTCTAATAGCTTCCGAGAAAATTAGAATGAAATCTATTTTTTAGAAAAAAAGATACGGTTTAATTTTACTGCGTAATTATTATACATAGAACAAATATTGATAATGGCAATTGTAGAGTTTAATTAGGTCTATCGGATGCAGCAATGATATTTCAAATATTTCTAATGGCTTTCGAGAAAATGAGGAGGAAAGTTATATATTGGAAAAAAAGATACGGTTTTATATTATTGCGTAATTATTAGTCATAGAATAAATATTCATAATGACAGTTGTAGAGTATAATAAGATTTATCAGATGCTGCAATGACATTTCCAATATGTCTAATAGCTTTCGAGAAAATGAGGAAGAAAAAAAAAGTGATAGTTTCATTTTACTGCTAAATTTGATCTAAGAACAAATATTCATTGTGACAGTTGTAGAGTTTAATTAGGTCTATCAGATGCTGCAATGATATTACCAATATCTCTAATAGCTTTCGAGAACATTAGAATGAAATCTATTTTTTGGAAAAAAAGATACGGTTTAATTTTACTGCGTAATTATTATACATAGAACAAATATTCATTATGTCAATTTTAGAGTTTAAATAGATCTATTAGGTGCAGCCATGATATTTCCAATATCTCTAATAGCTTCCAAGATAATTAGAACGAAATCTATTTTTTGGAAAAAAGATATGGTTTAATTTTATTGCGTAATTATTATACATAGAATAAATATTCATTATGAAATTTGTAGAGTTTAATTAGTTCTATCAGATGCTGCAATGATATTTCCAATATCTCTAATAGCTTCCGAGAAAATTAGAACGAAATCTATTCTTCTTTTAAAGATACGGTTTAATTTTACTGCGTAATTATTATTTATAGAACAAATATTTATTATGACAGTTGTAGAGTTTTATTAGGTCTATCAGATGCTGCAATGATATTTCCATTATCTCTAATAGCTTCCAAGAAAATTAGAACGAAATCTATTTTTTGGAAAAAAGATATGGTTTAATTTTACTGCGTAATTATTATACATAGAATAAATATTCATTATGACAGTTGTAGAGTTTAATTAGTTCTATCAGATGCTGCAATGATATTTTCAATATCTCTAATAGCTTCCGAGAAAATTAGAATGAAATCTATTTTTTGGAAAAAAAGATACGGTTTAATTTTACTGCATAATTATTATACATAGAACAAATATTGATAATGGCAATTGTAGAGTTTAATTAGGTCTATCAGATGCAGCAATGATATTTCAAATATTTCTAATGGCTTTCGAGAAAATGAGGAGGAAAGTTATATATTGGAAAAAAAGATACGGTTTTATATTATTGCGTAATTATTAGTCATAGAACAAATATTCATTATGACAGTTGTAGAGTATAATAAGGTTTATCAGATGTGTCAATGACATTTCCAATATGTCTAATAGCTTTCGAGAAAATGAGGAAGAAAAAAAAAGTGATAGTTTCATTTTACAGCTAAATTTGATCTAAGAACAAATATTCATTGTGATAGTCGTAGAGTTTAATTAGGTCTATCAGATGCTGCAATGATATTACCAATATCTCTCATAGCTTTCGAGAAAATTAGAATGAAATCAATTTTTTGGAAAAAAAGATACGGTTTAATTTTACTGCGTAATTATTATACATAGAACAAATATTCATTATGTCAGTTGTAGAGTTTAAATAGGTCTATTAGGTGCAACCATGATATTTTCAATATCTCTTAATAGCTTCCAAGATAATTAGAACAAAATCTATTTTTTGGAAAAAAGATATGGTTTAATTTTACTGCGTAATTATTATACATAGAATAAATATTCATTATGACATTTGTTGAGTTTAATTAGTTATATCAGATGCTGCAATGATATTTCCAATATCTCTAATAGCTTCCGAGAAAATTAGAACGAAATCTATTTTTCTTTTAAAGATACGGTTTAATTTTACTGCGTAATTATTATACATAGAACAAATATTCATTATAACAGTTGTAGAGTTTTATTAGGTCTATCAGATGCTGCAATGATATTTCCATTGTCTCTAATAGCTTCCAAGAAAATTAGAACGAAATCTATTTTTTGGAAAAAAGATATGGTTTAATTTTACTGCGTAATTATTATACATAGAATAAATATTCATTATGACAGTTGTAGAGTTTAATTAGTTCTATCAGATGCTGCAATGATATTTTCAATATCTCTAATAGCTTCCGAGAAAATTAGAATGAAATCTATTTTTTAGAAAAAAAGATACGGTTTAATTTTACTGCGTAATTATTATACATAGAACAAATATTGATAATGGCAATTGTAGAGTTTAATTAGGTCTATCGGATGCAGCAATGATATTTCAAATATTTCTAATGGCTTTCGAGAAAATGAGGAGGAAAGTTATATATTGGAAAAAAAGATACGGTTTTATATTATTGCGTAATTATTAGTCATAGAATAAATATTCATAATGACAGTTGTAGAGTATAATAAGGTTTATCAGATGCTGCAATGACATTTCCAATATGTCTAATAGCTTTCGAGAAAATGAGGAAGAAAAAAAAAGTGATAGTTTCATTTTACTGCTAAATTTGATCTAAGAACAAATATTCATTGTGACAGTTGTAGAGTTTAATTAGGTCTATCAGATGCTGCAATGATATTACCAATATCTCTAATAGCTTTCGAGAACATTAGAATGAAATCTATTTTTTGGAAAAAAAGATACGGTTTAATTTTACTGCGTAATTATTATACATAGAACAAATATTCATTATGTCAATTTTAGAGTTTAAATAGATCTATTAGGTGCAGCCATGATATTTCCAATATCTCTAATAGCTTCCAAGATAATTAGAACGAAATCTATTTTTTGGAAAAAAGATATGGTTTAATTTTATTGCGTAATTATTATACATAGAATAAATATTCATTATGAAATTTGTAGAGTTTAATTAGTTCTATCAGATGCTGCAATGATATTTCCAATATCTCTAATAGCTTCCGAGAAAATTAGAACGAAATCTATTCTTCTTTTAAAGATACGGTTTAATTTTACTGCGTAATTATTATTTATAGAACAAATATTTATTATGACAGTTGTAGAGTTTTATTAGGTCTATCAGATGCTGCAATGATATTTCCATTATCTCTAATAGCTTCCAAGAAAATTAGAACGAAATCTATTTTTTGGAAAAAAGATATGGTTTAATTTTACTGCGTAATTATTATACATAGAATAAATATTCATTATGACAGTTGTAGAGTTTAATTAGTTCTATCAGATGCTGCAATGATATTTTCAATATCTCTAATAGCTTCCGAGAAAATTAGAATGAAATCTATTTTTTGGAAAAAAAGATACGGTTTAATTTTACTGCATAATTATTATACATAGAACAAATATTGATAATGGCAATTGTAGAGTTTAATTAGGTCTATCAGATGCAGCAATGATATTTCAAATATTTCTAATGGCTTTCGAGAAAATGAGGAGGAAAGTTATATATTGGAAAAAAAGATACGGTTTTATATTATTGCGTAATTATTAGTCATAGAACAAATATTCATTATGACAGTTGTAGAGTATAATAAGGTTTATCAGATGTGTCAATGACATTTCCAATATGTCTAATAGCTTTCGAGAAAATGAGGAAGAAAAAAAAAGTGATAGTTTCATTTTACAGCTAAATTTGATCTAAGAACAAATATTCATTGTGATAGTCGTAGAGTTTAATTAGGTCTATCAGATGCTGCAATGATATTACCAATATCTCTCATAGCTTTCGAGAAAATTAGAATGAAATCAATTTTTTGGAAAAAAAGATACGGTTTAATTTTACTGCGTAATTATTATACATAGAACAAATATTCATTATGTCAGTTGTAGAGTTTAAATAGGTCTATTAGGTGCAACCATGATATTTTCAATATCTCTTAATAGCTTCCAAGATAATTAGAACAAAATTTATTTTTTGGAAAAAAGATATGGTTTAATTTTACTGCGTAATTATTATACATAGAATAAATATTCATTATGACATTTGTTGAGTTTAATTAGTTATATCAGATGCTGCAATGATATTTCCAATATCTCTAATAGCTTCCGAGAAAATTAGAACGAAATCTATTTTTCTTTTAAAGATACGGTTTAATTTTACTGCGTAATTATTATACATAGAACAAATATTCATTATAACAGTTGTAGAGTTTTATTAGGTCTATCAGATGCTGCAATGATATTTCCATTGTCTCTAATAGCTTCCAAGAAAATTAGAACGAAATCAATTTTTTGGAAAAAAGATATGGTTTAATTTTACTGCGTAATTATTATACATAGAATAAATATTCATTATGACAGTTGTAGAGTTTAATTAGTTCTATCAGATGCTGCAATGATATTTTCAATATCTCTAATAGCTTCCGAGAAAATTAGAATGAAATCTATTTTTTAGAAAAAAAGATACGGTTTAATTTTACTGCGTAATTATTATACATAGAACAAATATTGATAATGGCAATTGTAGAGTTTAATTAGGTCTATCAGATGCAGCAATGATATTTTAAATATTTCTAATGGCTTTCGAGAAAATGAGGAGGAAAGTTATATATTGGAAAAAAAGATACGGTTTTATATTATTGCGTAATTATTAGTCATAGAACAAATATTCATTATGACAGTTGTAGAGTATAATAAGGTTTATCAGATGCTGCAATGACATTTCCAATATGTCTAATAGCTTTCGAGAAAATGAGGAAGAAAAAAAAAGTGATAGTTTCATTTTACTGCTAAATTTGATCTAAGAACAAATATTCATTGTGACAGTTGTAGAGTTTAATTAGGTCTATCAGATGCTGCAATGATATTACCAATATCTCTAATAGCTTTCGAGAAAATTAGAATGAAATCTATTTTTTGGAAAAAAAGATACGGTTTAATTTTACTGCGTAATTATTATACATAGAACAAATATTCATTATGTCAATTTTAGAGTTTAAATAGATCTATTAGGTGCAGCCATGATATTTCCAATATCTCTAATAGCTTCCAAGATAATTAGAACGAAATCTATTTTTTGGAAAAAAGATATGGTTTAATTTTACTGCGTAATTATTATACATAGAATAAATATTCATTATGAAATTTGTAGAGTTTAATTAGTTCTATCAGATGCTGCAATGATATTTCCAATATCTCTAATAGCTTCCGAGAAAATTAGAACGAAATCTATTTTTCTTTTAAAGATACGGTTTAATTTTACTGCGTAATTATTATTTATAGAACAAATATTTATTATGACAGTTGTAGAGTTTTATTAGGTCTATCAGATGCTGCAATGATATTTCCATTATCTCTAATAGCTTCCAAGAAAATTAGAACGAAATCTATTTTTTGGAAAAAAGATATGGTTTAATTTTACTGCGTAATTATTATACATAGAATAAATATTCATTATGACAGTTGTAGAGTTTAATTAGTTCTATCAGATGCTGCAATGATATTTTCAATATCTCTAATAGCTTCCGAGAAAATTAGAATGAAATCTATTTTTTGGAAAAAAAAATACGTTTTAATTTTACTGCATAATTATTATACATAGAACAAATATTCATAATGGCAATTGTAGAGTTTAATTAGGTCTATCAGATGCAGCAATGATATTTCAAATATTTCTAATGGCTTTCGAGAAAATGAGGAGGAAAGTTATATATTGGAAAAAAAAATACGGTTTTATATTATTGCGTAATTATTAGTCATAGAACAAATATTCATTATGACAGTTGTAGAGTATAATAAGGTTTATCAGATGTGTCAATGACATTTCCAATATGTCTAATAGCTTTCGAGAAAATGAGGAAGAAAAAAAAAGTGATAGTTTCATTTTACAGCTAAATTTGATCTAAGAACAAATATTCATTGTGATAGTTGTAGAGTTTAATTAGGTCTATCAGATGCTGCAATGATATTACCAATATCTCTCATAGCTTTCGAGAAAATTAGAATGAAATCAATTTTTTGGAAAAAAAGATACGGTTTAATTTTACTGCGTAATTATTATACATAGAACAAATATTCATTATGTCAGTTGTAGAGTTTAAATAGGTCTATTAGGTTCAACCATGATATTTCCAATATCTCTAATAGCTTCCAAGATAATTAGAACAAAATTTATTTTTTGGAAAAAAGATATGGTTTAATTTTACTGCGTAATTATTATACATAGAATAAATATTCATTATGACATTTGTAGAGTTTAATTAGTTCTATGAGATGCTGCAATGATATTTCCAATATTTCTAATAGCTTCCGAGAAAATTAGAACGAAATCTATTTTTCTTTTAAAGATACGGTTTAATTTTACTGCGTAATTATTATACATAGAACAAATATTCATTATAACAGTTGTAGAGTTTTATTAGGTCTATCAGATGCTGCAATGATATTTCCATTGTCTCTAATAGCTTCCAAGAAAATTAGAACGAAATCTATTTTTTGGAAAAAAGATATGGTTTAATTTTACTGCGTAATTATTATACATAGAATAAATATTCATTATGACAGTTGTAGAGTTTAATTAGTTCTATCAGATGCTGCAATGATATTTTCAATATCTCTAATAGCTTCCGAGAAAATTAGAATGAAATCTATTTTTTAGAAAAAAAAATACGGTTTAATTTTACTGCGTAATTATTATACATAGAACAAATATTGATAATGGCAATTGTAGAGTTTAATTAGGTCTATCAGATGCAGCAATGATATTTCAAATATTTCTAATGGCTTTCGAGAAAATGAGGAGGAAAGTTATATATTGGAAAAAAAGATACGGTTTTATATTATTGCGTAATTATTAGTCATAGAATAAATATTCATAATGACAGTTGTAGAGTATAATAAGGTTTATCAGATGCTGCAATGACATTTCCAATATGTCTAATAGCTTTCGAGAAAATGAGGAAGAAAAAAAAAGTGATAGTTTCATTTTACTGCTAAATTTGATCTAAGAACAAATATTCATTGTGACAGTTGTAGAGTTTAATTAGGTCTATCACATGCTGCAATGATATTACCAATATCTCTAATAGCTTTCGAGAAAATTAGAATGAAATCTATTTTTTGGAAAAAAAGATACGGTTTAATTTTACTGCGTAATTATTATACATAGAACAAATATTCATTATGTTAATTTTAGAGTTTAAATAGATCTATTAGGTGCAGCCATGATATTTCCAATATCTCTAATAGCTTCCAAGATAATTAGAACGAAATCTATTTTTTGGAAAAAAGATATGGTTTAATTTTACTGCGTAATTATTATACATAGAATAAATATTCATTATGAAATTTGTAGAGTTTAATTAGTTCTATCAGATGCTGCAATGATATTTCCAATATCTCTAATAGCTTCCGAGAAAATTAGAACGAAATCTATTTTTCTTTTAAAGATACGGTTTAATTTTACTGCGTAATTATTATTTATAGAACAAATATTTATTATGACAGTTGTAGAGTTTTATTAGGTCTATCAGATGCTGCAATGATATTTCCATTATCTCTAATAGCTTCCAAGAAAATTAGAACGAAATCTATTTTTTGGAAAAAAGATATGGTTTAATTTTACTGCGTAATTATTATACATAGAATAAATATTCATTATGACAGTTGTAGAGTTTAATTAGTTCTATCAGATGCTGCAATGATATTTTCAATATCTCTAATAGCTTCCGAGAAAATTAGAATGAAATCTATTTTTTGGAAAAAAAGATACGGTTTAATTTTACTGCATAATTATTATACATAGAACAAATATTGATAATGGCAATTGTAGAGTTTAATTAGGTCTATCAGATGCAGCAATGATATTTCAAATATTTCTAATGGCTTTCGAGAAAATGAGGAGGAAAGTTATATATTGGAAAAAAAGATATGGTTTTATATTATT
The DNA here is from genome assembly GCA_036785275.1 of Cancer borealis. NCBI lineage: Eukaryota > Metazoa > Arthropoda > Malacostraca > Decapoda > Cancridae > Cancer > Cancer borealis. The sequence continues at coordinate 116,880 of JAXIVD010000655.1, read as the reverse complement.
GCGTAATTATTAGTCATAGAACAAATATTCATTATGACAGTTGTAGAGTATAATAAGGTTTATCAGATGTGTCAATGACATTTCCAATATGTCTAATAGCTTTCGAGAAAATGAGGAAGAAAAAAAAAGTGATAGTTTCATTTTACAGCTAAATTTGATCTAAGAACAAATATTCATTGTGATAGTCGTAGAGTTTAATTAGGTCTATCAGATGCTGCAATGATATTACCAATATCTCTCATAGCTTTCGAGAAAATTAGAATGAAATCAATTTTTTGGAAAAAAAGATACGGTTTAATTTTACTGCGTAATTATTATACATAGAACAAATATTCATTATGTCAGTTGTAGAGTTTAAATAGGTCTATTAGGTGCAACCATGATATTTCCAATATCTCTAATAGCTTCCAAGATAATTAGAACAAAATTTATTTTTTGGAAAAAAGATATGGTTTAATTTTACTGCGTAATTATTATACATAGAATAAATATTCATTATGACATTTGTAGAGTTTAATTAGTTATATCAGATGCTGCAATGATATTTCCAATATCTCTAATAGCTTCCGAGAAAATTAGAACGAAATCTATTTTTCTTTTAAAGATACGGTTTAATTTTACTGCGTAATTATTATACATAGAACAAATATTCATTATAACAGTTGTAGAGTTTTATTAGGTCTATCAGATGCTGCAATGATATTTCCATTGTCTCTAATAGCTTCCAAGAAAATTAGAACGAAATCTATTTTTTGGAAAAAAGATATGGTTTAATTTTACTGCGTAATTATTATACATAGAATAAATATTCATTATGACAGTTGTAGAGTTTAATTAGTTCTATCAGATGCTGCAATGATATTTTCAATATCTCTAATAGCTTCCGAGAAAATTAGAATGAAATCTATTTTTTAGAAAAAAAGATACGGTTTAATTTTACTGCGTAATTATTATACATAGAACAAATGTTGATAATGGCAATTGTAGAGTTTAATTAGGTCTATCAGATGCAGCAATGATATTTCAAATATTTCTAATGGCTTTCGAGAAAATGAGGAGGAAAATTATATATTGGAAAAAAAGATACGGTTTTATATTATTGCGTAATTATTAGTCATAGAATAAATATTCATAATGACAGTTGTAGAGTATAATAAGGTTTATCAGATGCTGCAATGACATTTTCAATATGTCTAATAGCTTTCGAGAAAATGAGGAAGAAAAAAAAAGTGATAGTTTCATTTTACTGCTAAATTTGATCTAAGAACAAATTCATTGTGACAGTTGTAGAGTTTAATTAGGTCTATCAGATGCTGCAATGATATTACCAATATCTCTAATAGCTTTCGAGAAAATTAGAATGAAATCTATTTTTTGGAAAAAAAGATACGGTTTAATTTTACTGCGTAATTATTATACATAGAACAAATATTCATTATGTCAATTTTAGAGTTTAAATAGATCTATTAGGTGCAGCCATGATATTTCCAATATCTCTAATAGCTTCCAAGATAATTAGAACGAAATCTATTTTTTGGAAAAAAGATATGGTTTAATTTTACTGCGTAATTATTATACATAGAATAAATATTCATTATGAAATTTGTAGAGTTTAATTAGTTCTATCAGATGCTGCAATGATATTTCCAATATCTCTAATAGCTTCCGAGAAAATTAGAACGAAATCTATTTTTCTTTTAAAGTTACGGTTTAATTTTACTGCGTAATTATTATTTATAGAACAAATATTTATTATGACAGTTGTAGAGTTTTATTAGGTCTATCAGATGCTGCAATGATATTTCCATTATCTCTAATAGCTTCCAAGAAAATTAGAACGAAATCTATTTTTTGGAGAAAAGATATGGTTTAATTTTACTGCGTAATTATTATACATAGAATAAATATTCATTATGATAGTTGTAGAGTTTAATTAGTTCTATCAGATGCTGCAATGATATTTTCAATATCTCTAATAGTTTCCGAGAAAATTAGAATGAAATCTATTTTTTGGAAAAAAAGATACGGTTTAATTTTACTGCATAATTATTATGCATAGAACAAATATTCATAATGGCAATTGTAGAGTTTAATTAGGTCTATCAGATGAAGCAATGATATTTCAAATATTTCTAATGGCTTTCGAGAAAATGAGGAGGAAAGTTATATATTGGAAAAAAAGATACGGTTTTATATTATTGCGTAATTATTAGTCATAGAACAAATATTCATTATGACAGTTGTAGAGTATAATAAGGTTTATCAGATGTGTCAATGACATTTCCAATATGTCTAATAGCTTTCGAGAAAATGAGGAAGAAAAAAAAAGTGATAGTTTCATTTTACAGCTAAATTTGATCTAAGAACAAATATTCATTGTGATAGTTGTAGAGTTTAATTAGGTCTATCAGATGCTGCAATGATATTACCAATATCTCTCATAGCTTTCGAGAAAATTAGAATGAAATCAATTTTTTGGAAAAAAAGATACGGTTTAATTTTACTGCGTAATTATTATACATAGAACAAATATTCATTATGTCAGTTGTAGAGTTTAAATAGGTCTATTAGGTGCAACCATGATATTTCCAATATCTCTAATAGCTTCCAAGATAATTAGAACAAAATTAATTTTTGGAAAAAAGATATGGTTTAATTTTACTGCGTAATTATTATACATAGAATAAATATTCATTATGACATTTGTAGAGTTTAATTAGTTCTATCAGATGCTGCAATGATATTTCCAATATCTCTAATAGCTTCCGAGAAAATTAGAACGAAATCTATTTTTCTTTTAAAGATACGGTTTAATTTTACTGCGTAATTATTATACATAGAACAAATATTCATTATAACAGTTGTAGAGTTTTATTAGGTCTATCAGATGCTGCAATGATATTTCCATTGTCTCTAATAGCTTCCAAGAAAATTAACACGAAATCTATTTCTTGGAAAAAAGATATGGTTTAATTTTACTGCGTAATTATTATACATAGAATAAATATTCATTATGACAGTTGTAGAGTTTTATTAGGTCTATCAGATGCTGCAATGATATTTCCATTGTCTCTAATAGCTTCCAAGAAAATTAGAACGAAATCTATTTTTTGGAAAAAAGATATGGTTTAATTTTACTGCGTAATTATTATACATAGAATAAATATTCATTATGACATTTGTAGAGTTTAATTAGTTCCATCAGATGCTGCAATGATATTTTCAATATCTCTAATAGCTTCCGAGAAAATTAGAATGAAATCTATTTTTTAGAAAAAAAGATACGGTTTAATTTTACTGCGTAATTATTATACATAGAACAAATATTGATAATGGCAATTGTAGAGTTTAATTAGGTCTATCAGATGCAGCAATGATATTTCAAATATTTCTAATGGCTTTCGAGAAAATGAGGAGGAAAGTTATATATTGGAAAAAAAGATACAGTTTTATATTATTGCGTAATCATTAATCATAGAATAAATATTCATAATGGCAGTTGTAGAGTATAATAAGGTTTATCAGATGCTGCAATGACATTTCCAATATGTCTAATAGCTTTCGAGAAAATGAGGAAGAAAAAAAAAGTGATAGTTTCATTTTACTGCTAAATTTGATCTAAGAACAAATATTCATTGTGACAGTTGTAGAGTTTAATTAGGTCTATCAGATGCTGCAATGATATTACCAATATCTCTAATAGCTTTCGAGAAAATTAGAATGAAATCTATTTTTTTGAAAAAAAGATACGGTTTAATTTTACTGCGTAATTATTATACATAGAACAAATATTCATTATGTCAATTTTAGAGTTTAAATAGATCTATTAGGTGCAGCCATGATATTTCCAATATCTCTAATAGCTTCCAAGATAATTAGAACGAAATCTATTTTTTGGAAAAAAGATATGGTTTAATTTTACTGCGTAATTATTATACATAGAATAAATATTCATTATGAAATTTGTAGAGTTTAATTAGTTCTATCAGATGCTGCAATGATATTTCCAATATCTCTAATAGCTTCCGAGAAAATTAGAACGAAATCTATTTTTCTTTTAAAGATACGGTTTAATTTTACTGTGTAATTATTATTTATAGAACAAATATTTATTATGACAGTTGTAGTGTTTTATTAGGTCTATCAGATGCTGCAATGATATTTCCATTATCTCTAATAGCTTCCAAGAAAATTAGAACGAAATCTATTTTTTGGAAAAAAGATATGGTTTAATTTTACTGCGTAATTATTATACATAGAATAAATATTCATTATGACAGTTGTAGAGTTTAATTAGTTCTATCAGATGCTGCAATGATATTTTCAATATCTCTAATAGCTTCCGAGAAAATTAGAATGAAATCTATTTTTTGGAAAAAAAAATACGGTTTAATTTTACTGCATAATTATTATACATAGAACAAATATTCATAATGGCAATTGTAGAGTTTAATTAGGTCTATCAGATGCAGCAATGATATTTCAAATATTTCTAATGGCTTTCGAGAAAATGAGGAGGAAAGTTATATATTGGAAAAAAAGATACGGTTTTATATTATTGCGTAATTATTAATCATAGAATAAATATTCATAATGACAGTTGTAGAGTATAATAAGGTTTATCAGATGCTGCAATGACATTTCCAATATGTCTAATAGCTTTCGAGAAAATGAGGAAGAAAAAAAAAGTGATAGTTTCATTTTACTGCTAAATTTGATCTAAGAACAAATATTCATTGTGACAGTTGTAGAGTTTAATTAGGTCTATCACATGCTGCAATGATATTACCAATATCTCTAATAGCTTTCGAGAAAATTAGAATGAAATCAATTTTTTGGAAAAAAAGATACGGTTTAATTTTACTGCGTAATTATTATACATAGAACAAATATTCATTATGTCAGTTGTAGAGTTTAAATAGGTTTATTAGGTGCAACCATGATATTTCCAATATCTCTAATAGCTTCCAAGATAATTAGAACAAAATTAATTTTTTGGAAAAAAAATATGGTTTAATTTTACTGCGTAATTATTATACATAGAATACATATTCATTATGACATTTGTAGAGTTTAATTAGTTCTATCAGATGCTGCAATGATATTTCCAATATCTCTAATAGCTTCCGAGAAAATTAGAACGAAATCTATTTTTCTTTTAAAGATACGGTTTAATTTTACTGCGTAATTATTATACATAGAACAAATATTCATTATAACAGTTGTAGAGTTTTATTAGGTCTATCAGATGCTGCAATGATATTTCCATTGTCTCTAATAGCTTCCAAGAAAATTAACACGAAATCTATTTTTTGGAAAAAAGATATGGTTTAATTTTACTGCGTAATTATTATACATAGAATAAATATTCATTATGACATTTGTAGAGTTTAATTAGTTCCATCAGATGCTGCAATGATATTTTCAATATCTCTAATAGCTTCCGAGAAAATTAGAATGAAATCTATTTTTTAGAAAAAAAGATACGGTTTAATTTTACTGCGTAATTATTATACATAGAACAAATATTGATAATGGCAATTGTAGAGTTTAATTAGGTCTATCAGATGCAGCAATGATATTTCAAATATTTCTAATGGCTTTCGAGAAAATGAGGAGGAAAGTTATATATTGGAAAAAAAGATACGGTTTTATATTATTGCGTAATTATTAATCATAGAATAAATATTCATAATGACAGTTGTAGAGTATAATAAGGTTTATCAGATGCTGCAATGACATTTCCAATATGTCTAATAGCTTTCGAGAAAATGAGGAAGAAAAAAAAAGTGATAGTTTCATTTTACTGCTAAATTTGATCTAAGAACAAATATTCATTGTGACAGTTGTAGAGTTTAATTAGGTCTATCACATGCTGCAATGATATTACCAATATCTCTAATAGCTTTCGAGAAAATTAGAATGAAATCTATTTTTTGGAAAAAAAGATACGGTTTAATTTTACTGCGTAATTATTATACATAGAACAAATATTCATTATGTCAATTTTAGAGTTTAAATAGATTTATTAGGTGCAGCCATGATATTTCCAATATCTCTAATAGCTTCCAAGATAATTAGAACGAAATCTATTTTTTGGAAAAAAGATATGGTTTAATTTTACTGCGTAATTATTATACATAGAATAAATATTCATTATGAAATTTGTAGAGTTTAATTAGTTCTATCAGATGGTGCAATGATATTTCCAATATCTCTAATAGCTTCCGAGAAAATTAGAACGAAATCTATTTTTCTTTTAAAGATACGGTTTAATTTTACTGCGTAATTATTATTTATAGAACAAATATTTATTATGACAGTTGTAGAGTTTTATTAGGTCTATCAGATGCTGCAATGATATTTCCATTATCTCTAATAGCTTCCAAGAAAATTAGAACGAAATCTATTTTTTGGAAAAAAGATATGGTTTAATTTTACTGCGTAATTATTATACATAGAATAAATATTCATTATGACAGTTGTAGAGTTTAATTAGTTCTATCAGATGCTGCAATGATATTTTCAATATCTCTAATAGCTTCCGAGAAAATTAGAATGAAATCTATTTTTTGGAAAAAAAGATACGGTTTAATTTTACTGCATAATTATTATACATAGAACAAATATTCATAATGGCAATTGTAGAGTTTAATTAGGTCTATCAGATGCAGCAATGATATTTCAAATATTTCTAATGGCTTTCGAGAAAATGAGGAGGAAAGTTATATATTGGAAAAAAAGATACGGTTTTATATTATTGCGTAATTATTAGTCATAGAACAAATATTCATTATGACAGTTGTAGAGTATAATAAGGTTTATCAGATGTGTCAATGACATTTCCAATATGTCTAATAGCTTTCGAGAAAATGAGGAAGAAAAAAAAAGTGATAGTTTCATTTTACAGCTAAATTTGATCTAAGAACAAATATTCATTGTGATAGTTGTAGAGTTTAATTAGGTCTATCAGATGCTGCAATGATATTACCAATATCTCTCATAGCTTTCGAGAAAATTAGAATGAAATCAATTTTTTGGAAAAAAAGATACGGTTTAATTTTACTGCGTAATTATTATACATAGAACAAATATTCATTATGTCAGTTGTAGAGTTTAAATAGGTCTATTAGGTGCAACCATGATATTTCCAATATCTCTAATAGCTTCCAAGATAATTAGAACAAAATTAATTTTTTGGAAAAAAGATATGGTTTAATTTTACTGCGTAATTATTATACATAGAATAAATATTCATTATGACATTTGTAGAGTTTAATTAGTTATATCAGATGCTGCAATGATATTTCCAATATCTCTAATAGCTTCCGAGAAAATTAGAACGAAATCTATTTTTCTTTTAAAGATACGGTTTAATTTTACTGCGTAATTATTATACATAGAACAAATATTCATTATAACAGTTGTAGAGTTTTATTAGTTCTATCAGATGCTGCAATGATATTTCCATTGTCTCTAATAGCTTCCAAGAAAATTAGAACGAAATCTATTTTTTGGAAAAAAGATATGGTTTAATTTTACTGCGTAATTATTATACATAGAATAAATATTCATTATGACAGTTGTAGAGTTTAATTAGTTCTATCAGATGCTGCAATGATATTTTCAATATCTCTAATAGCTTCCGAGAAAATTAGAATGAAATCTATTTTTTAGAAAAAAAGATACGGTTTAATTTTACTGCGTAATTATTATACATAGAACAAATATTGATAATGGCAATTGTAGAGTTTAATTAGGTCTATCAGATGCAGCAATGATATTTCAAATATTTCTAATGGCTTTCGAGAAAATGAGGAGGAAAGTTATATATTGGAAAAAAAGATACGGTTTTATATTATTGCGTAATTATTAATCATAGAATAAATATTCATAATGACAGTTGTAGAGTATAATAAGGTTTATCAGATGCTGCAATGACATTTCCAATATGTCTAATAGCTTTCGAGAAAATGAGGAAGAAAAAAAAAGTGATAGTTTCATTTTACTGCTAAATTTGATCTAAGAACAAATATTCATTGTGACAGTTGTAGAGTTTAATTAGGTCTATCACATGCTGCAATGATATTACCAATATCTCTAATAGCTTTCGAGAACATTAGAATGAAATCTATTTTTTGGAAAAAAAGATACGGTTTAATTTTACTGCGTAATTATTATACATAGAACAAATATTCATTATGTCAATTTTAGAGTTTAAATAGATCTATTAGGTGCAGCCATGATATTTCCAATATCTCTAATAGCTTCCAAGATAATTAGAACGAAATCTATTTTTTGGAAAAAAGATATGGTTTAATTTTATTGCGTAATTATTATACATAGAATAAATATTCATTATGAAATTTGTAGAGTTTAATTAGTTCTATCAGATGCTGCAATGATATTTCCAATATCTCTAATAGCTTCCGAGAAAATTAGAACGAAATCTATTCTTCTTTTAAAGATACGGTTTAATTTTACTGCGTAATTATTATTTATAGAACAAATATTTATTATGACAGTTGTAGAGTTTTATTAGGTCTATCAGATGCTGCAATGATATTTCCATTATCTCTAATAGCTTCCAAGAAAATTAGAACGAAATCTATTTTTTGGAAAAAAGATATGGTTTAATTTTACTGCGTAATTATTATACATAGAATAAATATTCATTATGACAGTTGTAGAGTTTAATTAGTTCTATCAGATGCTGCAATGATATTTTCAATATCTCTAATAGCTTCCGAGAAAATTAGAATGAAATCTATTTTTTGGAAAAAAAGATACGGTTTAATTTTACTGCATAATTATTATACATAGAACAAATATTGATAATGGCAATTGTAGAGTTTAATTAGGTCTATCAGATGCAGCAATGATATTTCAAATATTTCTAATGGCTTTCGAGAAAATGAGGAGGAAAGTTATATATTGGAAAAAAAGATACGGTTTTATATTATTGCGTAATTATTAGTCATAGAACAAATATTCATTATGACAGTTGTAGAGTATAATAAGGTTTATCAGATGTGTCAATGACATTTCCAATATGTCTAATAGCTTTCGAGAAAATGAGGAAGAAAAAAAAAGTGATAGTTTCATTTTACAGCTAAATTTGATCTAAGAACAAATATTCATTGTGATAGTCGTAGAGTTTAATTAGGTCTATCAGATGCTGCAATGATATTACCAATATCTCTCATAGCTTTCGAGAAAATTAGAATGAAATCAATTTTTTGGAAAAAAAGATACGGTTTAATTTTACTGCGTAATTATTATACATAGAACAAATATTCATTATGTCAGTTGTAGAGTTTAAATAGGTCTATTAGGTGCAACCATGATATTTTCAATATCTCTTAATAGCTTCCAAGATAATTAGAACAAAATTTATTTTTTGGAAAAAAGATATGGTTTAATTTTACTGCGTAATTATTATACATAGAATAAATATTCATTATGAAATTTGTAGAGTTTAATTAGTTCTATCAGATGCTGCAATGATATTTCCAATATCTCTAATAGCTTCCGAGAAAATTAGAACGAAATCTATTCTTCTTTTAAAGATACGGTTTAATTTTACTGCGTAATTATTATTTATAGAACAAATATTTATTATGACAGTTGTAGAGTTTTATTAGGTCTATCAGATGCTGCAATGATATTTCCATTATCTCTAATAGCTTCCAAGAAAATTAGAACGAAATCTATTTTTTGGAAAAAAGATATGGTTTAATTTTACTGCGTAATTATTATACATAGAATAAATATTCATTATGACAGTTGTAGAGTTTAATTAGTTCTATCAGATGCTGCAATGATATTTTCAATATCTCTAATAGCTTCCGAGAAAATTAGAATGAAATCTATTTTTTGGAAAAAAAGATACGGTTTAATTTTACTGCATAATTATTATACATAGAACAAATATTGATAATGGCAATTGTAGAGTTTAATTAGGTCTATCAGATGCAGCAATGATATTTCAAATATTTCTAATGGCTTTCGAGAAAATGAGGAGGAAAGTTATATATTGGAAAAAAAGATACGGTTTTATATTATTGCGTAATTATTAGTCATAGAACAAATATTCATTATGACAGTTGTAGAGTATAATAAGGTTTATCAGATGTGTCAATGACATTTCCAATATGTCTAATAGCTTTCGAGAAAATGAGGAAGAAAAAAAAAGTGATAGTTTCATTTTACAGCTAAATTTGATCTAAGAACAAATATTCATTGTGATAGTCGTAGAGTTTAATTAGGTCTATCAGATGCTGCAATGATATTACCAATATCTCTCATAGCTTTCGAGAAAATTAGAATGAAATCAATTTTTTGGAAAAAAAGATACGGTTTAATTTTACTGCGTAATTATTATACATAGAACAAATATTCATTATGTCAGTTGTAGAGTTTAAATAGGTCTATTAGGTGCAACCATGATATTTTCAATATCTCTTAATAGCTTCCAAGATAATTAGAACAAAATTTATTTTTTGGAAAAAAGATATGGTTTAATTTTACTGCGTAATTATTATACATAGAATAAATATTCATTATGACATTTGTTGAGTTTAATTAGTTATATCAGATGCTGCAATGATATTTCCAATATCTCTAATAGCTTCCGAGAAAATTAGAACGAAATCTATTTTTCTTTTAAAGATACGGTTTAATTTTACTGCGTAATTATTATACATAGAACAAATATTCATTATAATAGTTGTAGAGTTTTATTAGTTCTATCAGATGCTGCAATGATATTTCCATTGTCTCTAATAGCTTCCAAGAAAATTAACACGAAATCTATTTTTTGGAAAAAAGATATGGTTTAATTTTACTGCGTAATTATTATACATAGAATAAATATTAATTATGACAGTTGTAGAGTTTAATTAGTTCTATCAGATGCTGCAATGATATTTTCAATATCTCTAATAGCTTCCGAGAAAATTAGAATGAAATCTATTTTTTAGAAAAAAAGATACGGTTTAATTTTACTGCGTAATTATTATACATAGAACAAATATTGATAATGGCAATTGTAGAGTTTAATTAGGTCTATCAGATGCAGCAATGATATTTCAAATATTTCTAATGGCTTTCGAGAAAATGAGGAGGAAAGTTATATATTGGAAAAAAAGATACGGTTTTATATTATTGCGTAATTATTAATCATAGAATAAATATTCATAATGACAGTTGTAGAGTATAATAAGGTTTATCAGATGCTGCAATGACATTTCCAATATGTCTAATAGCTTTCGAGAAAATGAGGAAGAAAAAAAAAGTGATAGTTTCATTTTACTGCTAAATTTGATCTAAGAACAAATATTCATTGTGACAGTTGTAGAGTTTAATTAGGTCTATCACATGCTGCAATGATATTACCAATATCTCTAATAGCTTTCGAGAAAATTAGAATGAAATCAATTTTTTGGAAAAAAAGATACGGTTTAATTTTACTGCGTAATTATTATACATAGAACAAATATTCATTATGTCAATTTTAGAGTTTAAATAGATCTATTAGGTGCAGCCATGATATTTCCAATATCTCTAATAGCTTCCAAGATAATTAGAACGAAATCTATTTTTTGGAAAAAAGATATGGTTTAATTTTACTGCGTAATTATTATACATAGAATAAATATTCATTATGAAATTTGTAGAGTTTAATTAGTTCTATCAGATGGTGCAATGATATTTCCAATATCTCTAATAGCTTCCGAGAAAATTAGAATGAAATCTATTTTTCTTTTAAAGATACGGTTTAATTTTACTGCGTAATTATTATTTATAGAACAAATTTTATTATGACAGTTGTAGAGTTTTATTAGGTCTATCAGATGCTGCAATGATATTTCCATTATCTCTAATAGCTTCCAAGAAAATTAGAACGAAATCTATTTTTTGGAAAAAAGATATGGTTTAATTTTACTGCGTAATTATTATACATAGAATAAATATTCATTATGACAGTTGTAGAGTTTAATTAGTTCTATCAGATGCTGCAATGATATTTTCAATATCTCTAATAGCTTCCGAGAAAATTAGAATGAAATCTATTTTTTGGAAAAAAAGATACGGTTTAATTTTACTGCATAATTATTATACATAGAACAAATATTCATAATGGCAATTGTAGAGTTTAATTAGGTCTATCAGATGCAGCAATGATATTTCAAATATTTCTAATGGCTTTCGAGAAAATGAGGAGGAAAGTTATATATTGGAAAAAAAGATACGGTTTTATATTATTGCGTAATTATTAGTCATAGAACAAATATTCATTATGACAGTTGTAGAGTATAATAAGGTTTATCAGATGTGTCAATGACATTTCCAATATGTCTAATAGCTTTCGAGAAAATGAGGAAGAAAAAAAAAGTGATAGTTTCATTTTACAGCTAAATTTGATCTAAGAACAAATATTCATTGTGATAGTTGTAGAGTTTAATTAGGTCTATCAGATGCTGCAATGATATTACCAATATCTCTCATAGCTTTCGAGAAAATTAGAATGAAATCAATTTTTTGGAAAAAAAGATACGGTTTAATTTTACTGCGTAATTATTATACATAGAACAAATATTCATTATGTCAGTTGTAGAGTTTAAATAGGTCTATTAGGTGCAACCATGATATTTCCAATATCTCTAATAGCTTCCAAGATAATTACAACAAAATTAATTTTTTGGAAAAAAGATATGGTTTAATTTTACTGCGTAATTATTATACATAGAATAAATATTCATTATGACATTTGTAGAGTTTAATTAGTTATATCAGATGCTGCAATGATATTTCCAATATCTCTAATAGCTTCCGAGAAAATTAGAACGAAATCTATTTTTCTTTTAAAGATACGGTTTAATTTTACTGCGTAATTATTATACATAGAACAAATATTCATTATAACAGTTGTAGAGTTTTATTAGTTCTATCAGATGCTGCAATGATATTTCCATTGTCTCTAATAGCTTCCAAGAAAATTAACACGAAATCTATTTTTTGGAAAAAAGATATGGTTTAATTTTACTGCGTAATTATTATACATAGAATAAATATTCATTATGACAGTTGTAGAGTTTAATTAGTTCTATCAGATGCTGCAATGATATTTTCAATATCTCTAATAGCTTCCGAGAAAATTAGAATGAAATCTATTTTTTAGAAAAAAAGATACGGTTTAATTTTACTGCGTAATTATTATACATAGAACAAATATTGATAATGGCAATTGTAGAGTTTAATTAGGTCTATCAGATGCAGCAATGATATTTCAAATATTTCTAATGGCTTTCGAGAAAATGAGGAGGAAAGTTATATATTGGAAAAAAAGATACGGTTTTATATTATTGCGTAATTATTAATCATAGAATAAATATTCATAATGACAGTTGTAGAGTATAATAAGGTTTATCAGATGCTGCAATGACATTTCCAATATGTCTAATAGCTTTCGAGAAAATGAGGAAGAAAAAAAAAGTGATAGTTTCATTTTACTGCTAAATTTGATCTAAGAACAAATATTCATTGTGACAGTTGTAGAGTTTAATTAGGTCTATCACATGCTGCAATGATATTACCAATATCTCTAATAGCTTTCGAGAAAATTAGAATGAAATCTATTTTTTTGAAAAAAAGATACGGTTTAATTTTACTGCGTAATTATTATACATAGAACAAATATTCATTATGTCAATTTTAGAGTTTAAATAGATCTATTAGGTGCAGCCATGATATTTCCAATATCTCTAATAGCTTCCAAGATAATTAGAACGAAATCTATTTTTTGGAAAAAAGATATGGTTTAATTTTACTGCGTAATTATTATACATAGAATAAATATTCATTATGAAATTTGTAGAGTTTAATTAGTTCTATCAGATGGTGCAATGATATTTCCAATATCTCTAATAGCTTCCGAGAAAATTAGAATGAAATCTATTTTTCTTTTAAAGATACGGTTTAATTTTACTGCGTAATTATTATTTATAGAACAAATTTTATTATGACAGTTGTAGAGTTTTATTAGGTCTATCAGATGCTGCAATGATATTTCCATTATCTCTAATAGCTTCCAAGAAAATTAGAACGAAATCTATTTTTTGGAAAAAAGATATGGTTTAATTTTACTGCGTAATTATTATACATAGAATAAATATTCATTATGACAGTTGTAGAGTTTAATTAGTTCTATCAGATGCTGCAATGATATTTTCAATATCTCTAATAGCTTCCGAGAAAATTAGAATGAAATCTATTTTTTGGAAAAAAAGATACGGTTTAATTTTACTGCATAATTATTATACATAGAACAAATATTCATAATGGCAATTGTAGAGTTTAATTAGGTCTATCAGATGCAGCAATGATATTTCAAATATTTCTAATGGCTTTCGAGAAAATGAGGAGGAAAGTTATATATTGGAAAAAAAGATACGGTTTTATATTATTGCGTAATTATTAGTCATAGAACAAATATTCATTATGACAGTTGTAGAGTATAATAAGGTTTATCAGATGTGTCAATGACATTTCCAATATGTCTAATAGCTTTCGAGAAAATGAGGAAGAAAAAAAAAGTGATAGTTTCATTTTACAGCTAAATTTGATCTAAGAACAAATATTCATTGTGATAGTTGTAGAGTTTAATTAGGTCTATCAGATGCTGCAATGATATTACCAATATCTCTCATAGCTTTCGAGAAAATTAGAATGAAATCAATTTTTTGGAAAAAAAGATACGGTTTAATTTTACTGCGTAATTATTATACATAGAACAAATATTCATTATGTCAGTTGTAGAGTTTAAATAGGTCTATTAGGTGCAACCATGATATTTCCAATATCTCTAATAGCTTCCAAGATAATTACAACAAAATTAATTTTTTGGAAAAAAGATATGGTTTAATTTTACTGCGTAATTATTATACATAGAATAAATATTCATTATGACATTTGTAGAGTTTAATTAGTTATATCAGATGCTGCAATGATATTTCCAATATCTCTAATAGCTTCCGAGAAAATTAGAACGAAATCTATTTTTCTTTTAAAGATACGGTTTAATTTTACTGCGTAATTATTATACATAGAACAAATATTCATTATAACAGTTGTAGAGTTTTATTAGTTCTATCAGATGCTGCAATGATATTTCCATTGTCTCTAATAGCTTCCAAGAAAATTAACACGAAATCTATTTTTTGGAAAAAAGATATGGTTTAATTTTACTGCGTAATTATTATACATAGAATAAATATTCATTATGACAGTTGTAGAGTTTAATTAGTTCTATCAGATGCTGCAATGATATTTTCAATATCTCTAATAGCTTCCGAGAAAATTAGAATGAAATCTATTTTTTAGAAAAAAAGATACGGTTTAATTTTACTGCGTAATTATTATACATAGAACAAATATTGATAATGGCAATTGTAGAGTTTAATTAGGTCTATCAGATGCAGCAATGATATTTCAAATATTTCTAATGGCTTTCGAGAAAATGAGGAGGAAAGTTATATATTGGAAAAAAAGATACGGTTTTATATTATTGCGTAATTATTAATCATAGAATAAATATTCATAATGACAGTTGTAGAGTATAATAAGGTTTATCAGATGCTGCAATGACATTTCCAATATGTCTAATAGCTTTCGAGAAAATGAGGAAGAAAAAAAAAGTGATAGTTTCATTTTACTGCTAAATTTGATCTAAGAACAAATATTCATTGTGACAGTTGTAGAGTTTAATTAGGTCTATCACATGCTGCAATGATATTACCAATATCTCTAATAGCTTTCGAGAAAATTAGAATGAAATCTATTTTTTTGAAAAAAAGATACGGTTTAATTTTACTGCGTAATTATTATACATAGAACAAATATTCATTATGTCAATTTTAGAGTTTAAATAGATCTATTAGGTGCAGCCATGATATTTCCAATATCTCTAATAGCTTCCAAGATAATTAGAACGAAATCTATTTTTTGGAAAAAAGATATGGTTTAATTTTACTGCGTAATTATTATACATAGAATAAATATTCATTATGAAATTTGTAGAGTTTAATTAGTTCTATCAGATGGTGCAATGATATTTCCAATATCTCTAATAGCTTCCGAGAAAATTAGAACGAAATCTATTTTTCTTTTAAAGATACGGTTTAATTTTACTGCGTAATTATTATTTATAGAACAAATATTTATTATGACAGTTGTAGAGTTTTATTAGGTCTATCAGATGCTGCAATGATATTTCCATTATCTCTAATAGCTTCCAAGAAAATTAGAACGAAATCTATTTTTTGGAAAAAAGATATGGTTTAATTTTACTGCGTAATTATTATACATAGAATAAATATTTATTATGACAGTTGTAGAGTTTAATTATTTCTATCAGATGCTGCAATGATATTTTCAATATCTCTAATAGCTTCCGAGAAAATTAGAATGAAATCTATTTTTTGGAAAAAAAGATACGGTTTAATTTTACTGCATAATTATTATACATAGAACAAATATTCATAATGGCAATTGTAGAGTTTAATTAGGTCTATCAGATGCAGCAATGATATTTCAAATATTTCTAATGGCTTTCGAGAAAATGAGGAGGAAAGTTATATATTGGAAAAAAAGATACGGTTTTATATTATTGCGTAATTATTAGTCATAGAACAAATATTCATTATGACAGTTGTAGAGTATAATAAGGTTTATCAGATGTGTCAATGACATTTCCAATATGTCTAATAGCTTTCGAGAAAATGAGGAAGAAAAAAAAAGTGATAGTTTCATTTTACAGCTAAATTTGATCTAAGAACAAATATTCATTGTGATAGTTGTAGAGTTTAATTAGATCTATCACATGCTGCAATGATATTACCAATATCTCTCATAGCTTTCGAGAAAATTAGAATGAAATCAATTTTTTGGAAAAAAAGATACGGTTTAATTTTACTGCGTAATTATTATACATAGAACAAATATTCATTATGTCAGTTGTAGAGTTTAAATAGGTCTATTAGGTGCAACCATGATATTTCCAATATCTCTTAATAGCTTCCAAGATAATTAGAACAAATAATTTTTTGGAAAAAAGATATGGTTTAATTTTACTGCGTAATTATTATACATAGAATAAATATTCATTATGACATTTGTAGAGTTTAATTAGTTATATCAGATGCTGCAATGATATTTCCAATATCTCTAATAGCTTCCGAGAAAATTAGAACGAAATCTATTTTTCTTTTAAAGATACGGTTTAATTTTACTGCGTAATTATTATACATAGAACAAATATTCATTATAACAGTTGTAGAGTTTTATTAGGTCTATCAGATGCTGCAATGATATTTCCATTGTCTCTAATAGCTTCCAAGAAAATTAGAACGAAATCTATTTTTTGGAAAAAAGATATGGTTTAATTTTACTGCGTAATTATTATACATAGAATAAATATTCATTATGACAGTTGTAGAGTTTAATTAGTTCTATCAGATGCTGCAATGATATTTTCAATATCTCTAATAGCTTCCGAGAAAATTAGAATGAAATCTATTTTTTAGAAAAAAAGATACGGTTTAATTTTACTGCGTAATTATTATACATAGAACAAATATTGATAATGGCAATTGTAGAGTTTAATTAGGTCTATCAGATGCAGCAATGATATTTCAAATATTTCTAATGGCTTTCGAGAAAATGAGGAGGAAAGTTATATATTGGAAAAAAAGATACGGTTTTATATTATTGCGTAATTATTAGTCATAGAATAAATATTCATAATGACAGTTGTAGAGTATAATAAGGTTTATCAGATGCTGCAATGACATTTCCAATATGTCTAATAGCTTTCGAGAAAATAAGGAAGAAAAAAAAAGTGATAGTTTCATTTTACTGCTAAATTTGATCTAAGAACAAATATTCATTGTGACAGTTGTAGAGTTTAATTAGGTCTATCAGATGCTGCAATGATATTACCAATATATCTAATAGCTTTCGACAAAATTAGAATGAAATATATTTTTTGGAAAAAAAAGATACGGTTTAATTTTACTGCGTAATTATTATACATAGAACAAATATTCATTATGTCAATTTTAGAGTTTAAATAGATCTATTAGGTGCAGCCATGATATTTCCAATATCTCTAATAGCTTTCAAGATAATTAGAACGAAATCTATTTTTTGGAAAAAAGATATGGTTTAATTTTACTGCGTAATTATTATACATAGAATAAATATTCATTATGAAATTTGTAGAGTTTAATTAGTTCTATCAGATGCTGCAATGATATTTCCAATATCTCTAATAGCTTCCGAGAAAATTAGAACGAAATCTATTTTTCTTTTAAAGATACTGTTTAATTTTACTGCGTAATTATTATTTATTGAACAAATATTTATTATGACAGTTGTAGAGTTTTATTAGGTCTATCAGATGCTGCAATGATATTTCCATTATCTCTAATAGCTTCCAAGAAAATTAGAACGAAATCTATTTTTTGGAAAAAAGATATGGTTTAATTTTACTGCGTAATTATTATACATAGAATAAATATTCATTATGACAGTTGTAGAGTTTAATTAGTTCTATCAGATGCTGCAATGATATTTTCAATATCTCTAATAGCTTCCGAGAAAATTAGAATGAAATCTATTTTTTGGAAAAAAAGATACGGTTTAATTTTACTGCATAATTATTATACATAGAACAAATATTCATAATGGCAATTGTAGAGTTTAATTAGGTCTATCAGATGCAGCAATGATATTTCAAATATTTCTAATGGCTTTCGAGAAAATGAGGAGGAAATTTATATATTGGAAAAAAAGATACGGTTTTATATTATTGCGTAATTATTAGTCATAGAACAAATATTCATTATGACAGTTGTAGAGTATAATAAGGTTTATCAGATGTGTCAATGACATTTCCAATATGTCTAATAGCTTTCGAGAAAATGAGGAAGAAAAAAAAAGTGATAGTTTCATTTTACAGCTAAATTTGATCTAAGAACAAATATTCATTGTGATAGTTGTAGAGTTAAATTAGGTCTATCAGATGCTGCAATGATATTACCAATATCTCTCATAGCTTTCGAGAAAATTAGAATGAAATCAATTTTTTGGAAAAAAAGATACGGTTTAATTTTACTGCGTAATTATTATACATAGAACAAATATTCATTATGTCAGTTGTAGAGTTTAAATAGGTCTATTAGGTGCAACCATGATATTTCCAATATCTCTAATAGCTTCCAAGATAATTAGAACAAAATTTATTTTTTGGAAAAAAGATATGGTTTAATTTTACTGCGTAATTATTATACATAGAATAAATATTCATTATGACATTTGTAGAGTTTAATTAGTTCCATCAGATGCTGCAATGATATTTTCAATATCTCTAATAGCTTCCGAGAAAATTAGAATGAAATCTATTTTTTAGAAAAAAAGATACGGTTTAATTTTACTGCGTAATTATTATACATAGAACAAATATTGATAATGGCAATTGTAGAGTTTAATTAGGTCTATCAGATGCAGCAATGATATTTCAAATATTTCTAATGGCTTTCGAGAAAATGAGGAGGAAAGTTATATATTGGAAAAAAAGATACGGTTTTATATTATTGCGTAATTATTAATCATAGAATAAATATTCATAATGACAGTTGTAGAGTATAATAAGGTTTATCAGATGCTGCAATGACATTTCCAATATGTCTAATAGCTTTCGAGAAAATGAGGAAGAAAAAAAAAGTGATAGTTTCATTTTACTGCTAAATTTGATCTAAGAACAAATATTCATTGTGACAGTTGTAGAGTTTAATTAGGTCTATCACATGCTGCAATGATATTACCAATATCTCTAATAGCTTTCGAGAAAATTAGAATGAAATCAATTTTTTGGAAAAAAAGATACGGTTTAATTTTACTGCGTAATTATTATACATAGAACAAATATTCATTATGTCAGTTGTAGAGTTTAAATAGGTTTATTAGGTGCAACCATGATATTTCCAATATCTCTAATAGCTTCCAAGATAATTAGAACAAAATAAATTTTTTGGAAAAAAGATATGGTTTAATTTTACTGCGTAATTATTATACATAGAATAAATATTCATTATGACATTTGTAGAGTTTAATTAGTTCTATCAGATGCTGCAATGATATTTCCAATATCTCTAATAGCTTCCGAGAAAATTAGAACGAAATCTATTTTTCTTTTAAAGATACGGTTTAATTTTACTGCGTAATTATTATACATAGAACAAATATTCATTATAACAGTTGTAGAGTTTTATTAGGTCTATCAGATGCTGCAATGATATTTCCATTGTCTCTAATAGCTTCCAAGAAAATTAACACGAAATCTATTTTTTGGAAAAAAGATATGGTTTAATTTTACTGCGTAATTATTATACATAGAATAAATATTCATTATGACATTTGTAGAGTTTAATTAGTTCCATCAGATGCTGCAATGATATTTTCAATATCTCTAATAGCTTCCGAGAAAATTAGAATGAAATCTATTTTTTAGAAAAAAAGATACGGTTTAATTTTACTGCGTAATTATTATACATAGAACAAATATTGATAATGGCAATTGTAGAGTTTAATTAGGTCTATCAGATGCAGCAATGATATTTCAAATATTTCTAATGGCTTTCGAGAAAATGAGGAGGAAAGTTATATATTGGAAAAAAAGATACGGTTTTATATTATTGCGTAATTATTAATCATAGAATAAATATTCATAATGACAGTTGTAGAGTATAATAAGGTTTATCAGATGCTGCAATGACATTTCCAATATGTCTAATAGCTTTCGAGAAAATGAGGAAGAAAAAAAAAGTGATAGTTTCATTTTACTGCTAAATTTGATCTAAGAACAAATATTCATTGTGACAGTTGTAGAGTTTAATTAGGTCTATCACATGCTGCAATGATATTACCAATATCTCTAATAGCTTTTGAGAAAATTAGAATGAAATCTATTTTTTGGAAAAAAAGATACGGTTTAATTTTACTGCGTAATTATTATACATAGAACAAATATTCATTATGTCAATTTTAGAGTTTAAATAGATCTATTAGGTGCAGCCATGATATTTCCAATATCTCTAATAGCTTCCAAGATAATTAGAACGAAATCTATTTTTTGGAAAAAAGATATGGTTTAATTTTACTGCGTAATTATTATACATAGAATAAATATTCATTATGAAATTTGTAGAGTTTAATTAGTTCTATCAGATGGTGCAATGATATTTCCAATATCTCTAATAGCTTCCGAGAAAATTAGAACGAAATCTCTTTTTCTTTTAAAGATACGGTTTAATTTTACTGCGTAATTATTATTTATAGAACAAATATTTATTATGACAGTTGTAGAGTTTTATTAGGTCTATCAGATGCTGCAATGATATTTCCATTATCTCTAATAGCTTCCAAGAAAATTAGAACGAAATCTATTTTTTGGAAAAAAGATATGGTTTAATTTTACTGCGTAATTATTATACATAGAATAAATATTCATTATGACAGTTGTAGAGTTTAATTAGTTCTATCAGATGCTGCAATGATATTTTCAATATCTCTAATAGCTTCCGAGAAAATTAGAATGAAATCTATTTTTTGGAAAAAAAGATACGGTTTAATTTTACTGCATAAATATTATACATAGAACAAATATTCATAATGGCAATTGTAGAGTTTAATTAGGTCTATCAGATGCAGCAATGATATTTCAAATATTTCTAATGGCTTTCGAGAAAATGAGGAGGAAAGTTATATATTGGAAAAAAAGATACGGTTTTATATTATTGCGTAATTATTAGTCATAGAACAAATATTCATTATGACAGTTGTAGAGTATAATAAGGTTTATCAGATGTGTCAATGACATTTCCAATATGTCTAATAGCTTTCGAGAAAATGAGGAAGAAAAAAAAAGTGACAGTTTCATTTTACAGCTAAATTTGATCTAAGAACAAATATTCATTGTGATAGTTGTAAAGTTTAATTAGGTCTATCAGATGCTGCAATGATATTACCAATATCTCTCATAGCTTTCGAGAAAATTAGAATGAAATCAATTTTTTGGAAAAAAAGATACGGTTTAATTTTACTGCGTAATTATTATACATAGAACAAATATTCATTATGTCAGTTGTAGAGTTTAAATAGGTCTATTAGGTGCAACCATGATATTTCCAATATCTCTAATAGCTTCCAAGATAATTAGAACAAAATAAATTTTTTGGAAAAAAGATATGGTTTAATTTTACTGCGTAATTATTATACATAGAATAAATATTCATTTTGACATTTGTAGAGTTTAATTAGTTCTATCAGATGCTGCAATGATATTTCCAATATCTCTAATAGCTTCCGAGAAAATTAGAACGAAATCTATTTTTCTTTTAAAGATACGGTTTAATTTTACTGCGTAATTATTATACATAGAACAAATATTCATTATAACAGTTGTAGAGTTTTATTAGGTCTATCAGATGCTGCAATGATATTTCCATTGTCTCTAATAGCTTCCAAGAAAATTAACACGAAATCTATTTTTTGGAAAAAAGATATGGTTTAATTTTACTGCGTAATTATTATACATAGAATAAATATTCATTATGACATTTGTAGAGTTTAATTAGTTCCATCAGATGCTGCAATGATATTTTCAATATCTCTAATAGCTTCCGAGAAAATTAGAATGAAATCTATTTTTTAGAAAAAAAGATACGGTTTAATTTTACTGCGTAATTATTATACATAGAACAAATATTGATAATGGCAATTGTAGAGTTTAATTAGGTCTATCAGATGCAGCAATGATATTTCAAATATTTCTAATGGCTTTCGAGAAAATGAGGAGGAAAGTTATATATTGGAAAAAAAGATACGGTTTTATATTATTGCGTAATTATTAATCATAGAATAAATATTCATAATGACAGTTGTAGAGTATAATAAGGTTTATCAGATGCTGCAATGACATTTCCAATATGTCTAATAGCTTTCGAGAAAATGAGGAAGAAAAAAAAAGTGATAGTTTCATTTTACTGCTAAATTTGATCTAAGAACAAATATTCATTGTGACAGTTGTAGAGTTTAATTAGGTCTATCACATGCTGCAATGATATTACCAATATCTCTAATAGCTTTCGAGAAAATTAGAATGAAATCAATTTTTTGGAAAAAAAGATACGGTTTAATTTTACTGCGTAATTATTATACATAGAACAAATATTCATTATGTCAGTTGTAGAGTTTAAATAGGTTTATTAGGTGCAACCATGATATTTCCAATATCTCTAATAGCTTCCAAGATAATTAGAACAAAATTAATTTTTTGGAAAAAAGATATGGTTTAATTTTACTGCGTAATTATTATACATAGAATAAATATTCATTATGACATTTGTAGAGTTTAATTAGTTCTATCAGATGCTGCAATGATATTTCCAATATCTCTAATAGCTTCCGAGAAAATTAGAACGAAATCTATTTTTCTTTTAAAGATACGGTTTAATTTTACTGCGTAA
Source organism: Cancer borealis (assembly GCA_036785275.1). NCBI lineage: Eukaryota > Metazoa > Arthropoda > Malacostraca > Decapoda > Cancridae > Cancer > Cancer borealis. The sequence continues at coordinate 93,292 of JAXIVD010000655.1, read as the reverse complement.
TTATTATACATAGAACAAATATTCATTATAACAGTTGTAGAGTTTTATTAGGTCTATCAGATGCTGCAATGATATTTCCATTGTCTCTAATAGCTTCCAAGAAAATTAACACGAAATCTATTTCTTGGAAAAAAGATATGGTTTAATTTTACTGCGTAATTATTATACATAGAATAAATATTCATTATGACAGTTGTAGAGTTTTATTAGGTCTATCAGATGCTGCAATGATATTTCCATTGTCTCTAATAGCTTCCAAGAAAATTAGAACGAAATCAATTTTTTGGAAAAAAGATATGGTTTAATTTTACTGCGTAATTATTATACATAGAATAAATATTCATTATGACATTTGTAGAGTTTAATTAGTTCCATCAGATGCTGCAATGATATTTTCAATATCTCTAATAGCTTCCGAGAAAATTAGAATGAAATCTATTTTTTAGAAAAAAAGATACGGTTTAATTTTACTGCGTAATTATTATACATAGAACAAATATTGATAATGGCAATTGTAGAGTTTAATTAGGTCTATCAGATGCAGCAATGATATTTCAAATATTTCTAATGGCTTTCGAGAAAATGAGGAGGAAAGTTATATATTGGAAAAAAAGATACGGTTTTATATTATTGCGTAATTATTAATCATAGAATAAATATTCATAATGACAGTTGTAGAGTATAATAAGGTTTATCAGATGCTGCAATGACATTTCCAATATGTCTAATAGCTTTCGAGAAAATGAGGAAGAAAAAAAAAGTGATAGTTTCATTTTACTGCTAAATTTGATCTAAGAACAAATATTCATTGTGATAGTTGTAGAGTTTAATTAGGTCTATCAGATGCTGCAATGATATTACCAATATCTCTCATAGCTTTCGAGAAAATTAGAATGAAATCAATTTTTTGGAAAAAAAGATACGGTTTAATTTTACTGCGTAATTATTATACATAGAACAAATATTCATTATGTCAGTTGTAGAGTTTAAATAGGTCTATTAGGTGCAACCATGATATTTCCAATATCTCTAATAGCTTCCAAGATAATTAGAACAAAATTAATTTTTTGGAAAAAAGATATGGTTTAATTTTACTGCGTAATTATTATACATAGAATAAATATTCATTATGACATTTGTAGAGTTTAATTAGTTATATCAGATGCTGCAATGATATTTCCAATATCTCTAATAGCTTCCGAGAAAATTAGAACGAAATCTATTTTTCTTTTAAAGATACGGTTTAATTTTACTGCGTAATTATTATACATAGAACAAATATTCATTATAACAGTTGTAGAGTTTTATTAGGTCTATCAGATGCTGCAATGATATTTCCATTGTCTCTAATAGCTTCCAAGAAAATTAACACGAAATCTATTTCTTGGAAAAAAGATATGGTTTAATTTTACTGCGTAATTATTATACATAGAATAAATATTCATTATGACAGTTGTAGAGTTTTATTAGGTCTATCAGATGCTGCAATGATATTTCCATTGTCTCTAATAGCTTCCAAGAAAATTAGAACGAAATCAATTTTTTGGAAAAAAGATATGGTTTAATTTTACTGCGTAATTATTATACATAGAATAAATATTCATTATGACATTTGTAGAGTTTTATTAGTTCCATCAGATGCTGCAATGATATTTTCAATATCTCTAATAGCTTCCGAGAAAATTAGAATGAAATCTATTTTTTAGAAAAAAAGATACGGTTTAATTTTACTGCGTAATTATTATACATAGAACAAATATTGATAATGGCAATTGTAGAGTTTAATTAGGTCTATCAGATGCAGCAATGATATTTCAAATATTTCTAATGGCTTTCGAGAAAATGAGGAGGAAAGTTATATATTGGAAAAAAAGATACGGTTTTATATTATTGCGTAATTATTAATCATAGAATAAATATTCATAATGACAGTTGTAGAGTATAATAAGGTTTATCAGATGCTGCAATGACATTTCCAATATGTCTAATAGCTTTCGAGAAAATGAGGAAGAAAAAAAAAGTGATAGTTTCATTTTACTGCTAAATTTGATCTTAGAACAAATATTCATTGTGACAGTTGTAGAGTTTAATTATGTCTATCACATGCTGCAATGATATTACCAATATCTCTAATAGCTTTCGAGAAAATTAGAATGAAATCAATTTTTTGGAAAAAAAGATACGGTTTAATTTTACTGCGTAATTATTATACATAGAACAAATATTCATTATGTCAGTTGTAGAGTTTAAATAGGTTTATTAGGTGCAACCATTATATTTTCAATATCTCTAATAGCTTCCAAGATAATTAGAACAAAATTAATTTTTTGGAAAAAAGATATGGTTTAATTTTACTGCGTAATTATTATACATAGAATAAATATTCATTATGACATTTGTAGAGTTTAATTAGTTCTATCAGATGCTGCAATGATATTTCCAATATCTCTAATAGTTTCCGAGAAAATTAGAACGAAATCTATTTTTCTTTTAAAGATACGGTTTAATTTTACTGCGTAATTATTATACATAGAACAAATATTCATTATAACAGTTGTAGAGTTTTATTAGGTCTATCAGATGCTGCAATGATATTTCCATTGTCTCTAATAGCTTCCAAGAAAATTAACACGAAATCTATTTTTTGGAAAAAAGATATGGTTTAATTTTACTGCGTAATTATTATACATAGAATAAATATTCATTATGACATTTGTAGAGTTTAATTAGTTCCATCAGATGCTGCAATGATATTTTCAATATCTCTAATAGCTTCCGAGAAAATTAGAATGAAATCTATTTTTTAGAAAAAAAGATACGGTTTAATTTTACTGCGTAATTATTATACATAGAACAAATATTGATAATGGCAATTGTAGAGTTTAATTAGGTCTATCAGATACAGCAATGATATTTCAAATATTTCTAATGGCTTTCGAGAAAATGAGGAGGAAAGTTATATATTGGAAAAAAAGATACGGTTTTATATTATTGCGTAATTATTAATCATAGAATAAATATTCATAATGACAGTTGTAGAGTATAATAAGGTTTATCAGATGCTGCAATGACATTTCCAATATGTCTAATAGCTTTCGAGAAAATGAGGAAGAAAAAAAAAGTGATAGTTTCATTTTACTGCTAAATTTGATCTAAGAACAAATATTCATTGTGACAGTTGTAGAGTTTAATTAGGTCTATCACATGCTGCAATGATATTACCAATATCTCTAATAGCTTTCGAGAAAATTAGAATGAAATCTATTTTTTGGAAAAAAAGATACGGTTTAATTTTACTGCGTAATTATTATACATAGAACAAATATTCATTATGTCAGTTGTAGAGTTTAAATAGGTTTATTAGGTGCAACCATGATATTTCCAATATCTCTAATAGCTTCCAAGATAATTAGAACAAAATTAATTTTTTGGAAAAAAGATATGGTTTAATTTTACTGCGTAATTATTATACATAGAATAAATATTCATTATGACATTTGTAGAGTTTAATTAGTTCTATCAGATGCTGCAATGATATTTCCAATATCTCTAATAGCTTCCGAGAAAATTAGAACGAAATCTATTTTTCTTTTAAAGATACGGTTTAATTTTACTGCGTAATTATTATACATAGAACAAATATTCATTATAACAGTTGTAGAGTTTTATTAGGTCTATCAGATGCTGCAATGATATTTCCATTGTCTCTAATAGCTTCCAAGAAAATTAACACGAAATCTATTTTTTGGAAAAAAGATATGGTTTAATTTTACTGCGTAATTATTATACATAGAATAAATATTCATTATGACATTTGTAGAGTTTAATTAGTTCCATCAGATGCTGCAATGATATTTTCAATATCTCTAATAGCTTCCGAGAAAATTAGAATGAAATCTATTTTTTAGAAAAAAAGATACGGTTTAATTTTACTGCGTAATTATTATACATAGAACAAATATTGATAATGGCAATTGTAGAGTTTAATTAGGTCTATCAGATGCAGCAATGATATTTCAAATATTTCTAATGGCTTTCGAGAAAATGAGGAGGAAAGTTATATATTGGAAAAAAAGATACGGTTTTATATTATTGCGTAATTATTAATCATAGAATAAATATTCATAATGACAGTTGTAGAGTATAATAAGGTTTATCAGATGCTGCAATGACATTTCCAATATGTCTAATAGCTTTCGAGAAAATGAGGAAGAAAAAAAAAGTGATAGTTTCATTTTACTGCTAAATTTGATCTAAGAACAAATATTCATTGTGACAGTTGTAGAGTTTAATTAGGTCTATCACATGCTGCAATGATATTACCAATATCTCTAATAGCTTTCGAGAAAATTAGAATGAAATCTATTTTTTGGAAAAAAAGATACGGTTTAATTTTACTGCGTAATTATTATACATAGAACAAATATTCATTATGTCAATTTTAGAGTTTAAATAGATCTATTAGGTGCAGCCATGATATTTCCAATATCTCTAATAGCTTCCAAGATAATTAGAACGAAATCTATTTTTTGGAAAAAAGATATGGTTTAATTTTACTGCGTAATTATTATACATAGAATAAATATTCATTATGAAATTTGTAGAGTTTAATTAGTTCTATCAGATGGTGCAATGATATTTCCAATATCTCTAATAGCCTCCGAGAAAATTAGAACGAAATCTATTTTTCTTTTAAAGATACGGTTTAATTTTACTGCGTAATTATTATTTATAGAACAAATATTTATTATGACAGTTGTAGAGTTTTATTAGGTCTATCAGATGCTGCAATGATATTTCCATTATCTCTAATAGCTTCCAAGAAAATTAGAACGAAATCTATTTTTTGGAAAAAAGATATGGTTTAATTTTACTGCGTAATTATTATACATAGAATAAATATTCATTATGACAGTTGTAGAGTTTAATTAGTTCTATCAGATGCTGCAATGATATTTTCAATATCTCTAATAGCTTCCGAGAAAATTAGAATGAAATCTATTTTTTGGAAAAAAAGATACGGTTTAATTTTACTGCATAATTATTATACATAGAACAAATATTCATAATGGCAATTGTAGAGTTTAATTAGGTCTATCAGATGCAGCAATGATATTTCAAATATTTCTAATGGCTTTCGAGAAAATGAGGAGGAAAGTTATATATTGGAAAAAAAGATACGGTTTTATATTATTGCGTAATTATTAGTCATAGAACAAATATTCATTATGACAGTTGTAGAGTATAATAAGGTTTATCAGATGTGTCAATGACATTTCCAATATGTCTAATAGCTTTCGAGAAAATGAGGAAGAAAAAAAAAGTGATAGTTTAATTTTACAGCTAAATTTGATCTAAGAACAAATATTCATTGTGATAGTTGTAAAGTTTAATTAGGTCTATCAGATGCTGCAATGATATTACCAATATCTCTCATAGCTTTCGAGAAAATTAGAATGAAATCAATTTTTTGGAAAAAAAGATACGGTTTAATTTTACTGCGTAATTATTATACATAGAACAAATATTCATTATGTCAGTTGTAGAGTTTAAATAGGTCTATTAGGTGCAACCATGATATTTCCAATATCTCTAATAGCTTCCAAGATAATTAGAACAAAATAAATTTTTTGGAAAAAAGATATGGTTTAATTTTACTGCGTAATTATTATACATAGAATAAATATTCATTATGACATTTGTAGAGTTTAATTAGTTCTATCAGATGCTGCAATGATATTTCCAATATCTCTAATAGCTTCCGAGAAAATTAGAACGAAATCTATTTTTCTTTTAAAGATACGGTTTAATTTTACTGCGTAATTATTATACATAGAACAAATATTCATTATAACAGTTGTAGAGTTTTATTAGGTCTATCAGATGCTGCAATGATATTTTCATTGTCTCTAATAGCTTCCAAGAAAATTAACACGAAATCTATTTTTTGGAAAAAAGATATGGTTTAATTTTACTGCGTAATTATTATACATAGAATAAATATTCATTATGACATTTGTAGAGTTTAATTAGTTCCATCAGATGCTGCAATGATATTTTCAATATCTCTAATAGCTTCCGAGAAAATTAGAATGAAATCTATTTTTTAGAAAAAAAGATACGGTTTAATTTTACTGCGTAATTATTATACATAGAACAAATATTGATAATGGCAATTGTAGAGTTTAATTAGGTCTATCAGATGCAGCAATGATATTTCAAATATTTCTAATGGCTTTCGAGAAAATGAGGAGGAAAGTTATATATTGGAAAAAAAGATACGGTTTTATATTATTGCGTAATTATTAATCATAGAATAAATATTCATAATGACAGTTGTAGAGTATAATAAGGTTTATCAGATGCTGCAATGACATTTCCAATATGTCTAATAGCTTTCGAGAAAATGAGGAAGAAAAAAAAAGTGATAGTTTCATTTTACTGCTAAATTTGATCTAAGAACAAATATTCATTGTGACAGTTGTAGAGTTTAATTAGGTCTATCACATGCTGCAATGATATTACCAATATCTCTAATAGCTTTCGAGAAAATTAGAATGAAATCTATTTTTTGGAAAAAAAGATACGGTTTAATTTTACTGCGTAATTATTATACATAGAACAAATATTCATTATGTCAATTTTAGAGTTTAAATAGATCTATTAGGTGCAGCCATGATATTTCCAATATCTCTAATAGCTTCCAAGATAATTAGAACGAAATCTATTTTTTGGAAAAAAGATATGGTTTAATTTTACTGCGTAATTATTATACATAGAATAAATATTCATTATGAAATTTGTAGAGTTTAATTAGTTCTATCAGATGGTGCAATGATATTTCCAATATCTCTAATAGCTTCCGAGAAAATTAGAACGAAATCTATTTTTCTTTTAAAGATACGGTTTAATTTTACTGCGTAATTATTATTTATAGAACAAATATTTATTATGACAGTTGTAGAGTTTTATTAGGTCTATCAGATGCTGCAATGATATTTCCATTATCTCTAATAGCTTCCAAGAAAATTAGAACGAAATCTATTTTTTGGAAAAAAGATATGGTTTAATTTTACTGCGTAATTATTATACATAGAATAAATATTCATTATGACAGTTGTAGAGTTTAATTAGTTCTATCAGATGCTGCAATGATATTTTCAATATCTCTAATAGCTTCCGAGAAAATTAGAATGAAATCTATTTTTTGGAAAAAAAGATACGGTTTAATTTTACTGCATAATTATTATACATAGAACAAATATTCATAATGGCAATTGTAGAGTTTAATTAGGTCTATCAGATGCAGCAATGATATTTCAAATATTTCTAATGGCTTTCGAGAAAATGAGGAGGAAAGTTATATATTGGAAAAAAAGATACGGTTTTATATTATTGCGTAATTATTAGTCATAGAACAAATATTCATTATGACAGTTGTAGAGTATAATAAGGTTTATCAGATGTGTCAATGACATTTCCAATATGTCTAATAGCTTTCGAGAAAATGAGGAAGAAAAAAAAAGTGATAGTTTCATTTTACAGCTAAATTTGATCTAAGAACAAATATTCATTGTGATAGTTGTAAAGTTTAATTAGGTCTATCAGATGCTGCAATGATATTACCAATATCTCTCATAGCTTTCGAGAAAATTAGAATGAAATCAATTTTTTGGAAAAAAAGATACGGTTTAATTTTACTGCGTAATTATTATACATAGAACAAATATTCATTATGTCAGTTGTAGAGTTTAAATAGGTCTATTAGGTGCAACCATGATATTTCCAATATCTCTAATAGCTTCCAAGATAATTAGAACAAAATAAATTTTTTGGAAAAAAGATATGGTTTAATTTTACTGCGTAATTATTATACATAGAATAAATATTCATTATGACATTTGTAGAGTTTAATTAGTTCTATCAGATGCTGCAATGATATTTCCAATATCTCTAATAGCTTCCGAGAAAATTAGAACGAAATCTATTTTTCTTTTAAAGATACGGTTTAATTTTACTGCGTAATTATTATACATAGAACAAATATTCATTATAACAGTTGTAGAGTTTTATTAGGTCTATCAGATGCTGCAATGATATTTCCATTGTCTCTAATAGCTTCCAAGAAAATTAACACGAAATCTATTTTTTGGAAAAAAGATATGGTTTAATTTTACTGCGTAATTATTATACATAGAATAAATATTCATTATGACAGTTGTAGAGTTTTATTAGGTCTATCAGATGCTGCAATGATATTTCCATTGTCTCTAATAGCTTCCAAGAAAATTAGAACGAAATCAATTTTTTGGAAAAAAGATATGGTTTAATTTTACTGCGTAATTATTATACATAGAATAAATATTCATTATGACATTTGTAGAGTTTAATTAGTTCCATCAGATGCTGCAATGATATTTTCAATATCTCTAATAGCTTCCGAGAAAATTAGAATGAAATCTATTTTTTAGAAAAAAAGATACGGTTTAATTTTACTGCGTAATTATTATACATAGAACAAATATTGATAATGGCAATTGTAGAGTTTAATTAGGTCTATCAGATGCAGCAATGATATTTCAAATATTTCTAATGGCTTTCGAGAAAATGAGGAGGAAAGTTATATATTGGAAAAAAAGATACGGTTTTATATTATTGCGTAATTATTAATCATAGAATAAATATTCATAATGACAGTTGTAGAGTATAATAAGGTTTATCAGATGCTGCAATGACATTTCCAATATGTCTAATAGCTTTCGAGAAAATGAGGAAGAAAAAAAAAGTGATAGTTTCATTTTACTGCTAAATTTGATCTTAGAACAAATATTCATTGTGACAGTTGTAGAGTTTAATTAGGTCTATCACATGCTGCAATGATATTACCAATATCTCTAATAGCTTTCGAGAAAATTAGAATGAAATCAATTTTTTGGAAAAAAAGATACGGTTTAATTTTACTGCGTAATTATTATACATAGAACAAATATTCATTATGTCAGTTGTAGAGTTTAAATAGGTTTATTAGGTGCAACCATGATATTTTCAATATCTCTAATAGCTTCCAAGATAATTAGAACAAAATTAATTTTTTGGAAAAAAGATATGGTTTAATTTTACTGCGTAATTATTATACATAGAATAAATATTCATTATGACATTTGTAGAGTTTAATTAGTTCTATCAGATGCTGCAATGATATTTCCAATATCTCTAATAGCTTCCGAGAAAATTAGAACGAAATCTATTTTTCTTTTAAAGATACGGTTTAATTTTACTGCGTAATTATTATACATAGAACAAATATTCATTATAACAGTTGTAGAGTTTTATTAGGTCTATCAGATGCTGCAATGATATTTCCATTGTCTCTAATAGCTTCCAAGAAAATTAACACGAAATCTATTTTTTGGAAAAAAGATATGGTTTCATTTTACTGCGTAATTATTATACATAGAATAAATATTCATTATGACATTTGTAGAGTTTAATTAGTTCCATCAGATGCTGCAATGATATTTTCAATATCTCTAATAGCTTCCGAGAAAATTAGAATGAAATCTATTTTTTAGAAAAAAAGATACGGTTTAATTTTACTGCGTAATTATTATACATAGAACAAATATTGATAATGGCAATTGTAGAGTTTAATTAGGTCTATCAGATGCAGCAATGATATTTCAAATATTTCTAATGGCTTTCGAGAAAATGAGGAGGAAAGTTATATATTGGAAAAAAAGATACGGTTTTATATTATTGCGTAATTATTAATCATAGAATAAATATTCATAATGACAGTTGTAGAGTATAATAAGGTTTATCAGATGCTGCAATGACATTTCCAATATGTCTAATAGCTTTCGAGAAAATGAGGAAGAAAAAAAAAGTGATAGTTTCATTTTACTGCTAAATTTGATCTAAGAACAAATATTCATTGTGACAGTTGTAGAGTTTAATTAGGTCTATCACATGCTGCAATGATATTACCAATATCTCTAATAGCTTTCGAGAAAATTAGAATGAAATCAATTTTTTGGAAAAAAAGATACGGTTTAATTTTACTGCGTAATTATTATACATAGAACAAATATTCATTATGTCAGTTGTAGAGTTTAAATAGGTTTATTAGGTGCAACCATGATATTTCCAATATCTCTAATAGCTTCCAAGATAATTAGAACAAAATTAATTTTTTGGAAAAAAGATATGGTTTAATTTTACTGCGTAATTATTATACATAGAATAAATATTCATTATGACATTTGTAGAGTTTAATTAGTTCTATCAGATGCTGCAATGATATTTCCAATATCTCTAATAGCTTCCGAGAAAATTAGAACGAAATCTATTTTTCTTTTAAAGATACGGTTTAATTTTACTGCGTAATTATTATACATAGAACAAATATTCATTATAACAGTTGTAGAGTTTTATTAGGTCTATCAGATGCTGCAATGATATTTCCATTGTCTCTAATAGCTTCCAAGAAAATTAACACGAAATCTATTTTTTGGAAAAAAGATATGGTTTAATTTTACTGCGTAATTATTATACATAGAATAAATATTCATTATGACATTTGTAGAGTTTAATTAGTTCCATCAGATGCTGCAATGATATTTTCAATATCTCTAATAGCTTCCGAGAAAATTAGAATGAAATCTATTTTTTAGAAAAAAAGATACGGTTTAATTTTACTGCGTAATTATTATACATAGAACAAATATTGATAATGGCAATTGTAGAGTTTAATTAGGTCTATCAGATGCAGCAATGATATTTCAAATATTTCTAATGGCTTTCGAGAAAATGAGGAGGAAAGTTATATATTGGAAAAAAAGATACGGTTTTATATTATTGCGTAATTATTAATCATAGAATAAATATTCATAATGACAGTTGTAGAGTATAATAAGGTTTATCAGATGCTGCAATGACATTTCCAATATGTCTAATAGCTTTCGAGAAAATGAGGAAGAAAAAAAAAGTGATAGTTTCATTTTACTGCTAAATTTGATCTAAGAACAAATATTCATTGTGACAGTTGTAGAGTTTAATTAGGTCTATCACATGCTGCAATGATATTACCAATATCTCTAATAGCTTTCGAGAAAATTAGAATGAAATCTATTTTTTGGAAAAAAAGATACGGTTTAATTTTACTGCGTAATTATTATACATAGAACAAATATTCATTATGTCAATTTTAGAGTTTAAATAGATCTATTAGGTGCAGCCATGATATTTCCAATATCTCTAATAGCTTCCAAGATAATTAGAACGAAATCTATTTTTTGGAAAAAAGATATGGTTTAATTTTACTGCGTAATTATTATACATAGAATAAATATTCATTATGAAATTTGTAGAGTTTAATTAGTTCTATCAGATGGTGCAATGATATTTCCAATATCTCTAATAGCTTCCGAGAAAATTAGAACGAAATCTATTTTTCTTTTAAAGATACGGTTTAATTTTACTGCGTAATTATTATTTATAGAACAAATATTTATTATGACAGTTGTAGAGTTTTATTAGGTCTATCAGATGCTGCAATGATATTTCCATTATCTCTAATAGCTTCCAAGAAAATTAGAACGAAATCTATTTTTTGGAAAAAAGATATGGTTTAATTTTACTGCGTAATTATTATACATAGAATAAATATTCATTATGACAGTTGTAGAGTTTAATTAGTTCTATCAGATGCTGCAATGATATTTTCAATATCTCTAATAGCTTCCGAGAAAATTAGAATGAAATCTATTTTTTGGAAAAAAAAATACGGTTTAATTTTACTGCATAATTATTATACATAGAACAAATATTCATAATGGCAATTGTAGAGTTTAATTAGGTCTATCAGATGCAGCAATGATATTTCAAATATTTCTAATGGCTTTCGAGAAAATGAGGAGGAAAGTTATATATTGGAAAAAAAGATACGGTTTTATATTATTGCGTAATTATTAGTCATAGAACAAATATTCATTATGACAGTTGTAGAGTATAATAAGGTTTATCAGATGTGTCAATGACATTTCCAATATGTCTAATAGCTTTCGAGAAAATGAGGAAGAAAAAAAAAGTGATAGTTTCATTTTACAGCTAAATTTGATCTAAGAACAAATATTCATTGTGATAGTTGTAAAGTTTAATTAGGTCTATCAGATGCTGCAATGATATTACCAATATCTCTCATAGCTTTCGAGAAAATTAGAATGAAATCAATTTTTTGGAAAAAAAGATACGGTTTAATTTTACTGCGTAATTATTATACATAGAACAAATATTCATTATGTCAGTTGTAGAGTTTAAATAGGTCTATTAGGTGCAACCATGATATTTCCAATATCTCTAATAGCTTCCAAGATAATTAGAACAAAATAAATTTTTTGGAAAAAAAATATGGTTTAATTTTACTGCGTAATTATTATACATAGAATAAATATTCATTATGACATTTGTAGAGTTTAATTAGTTCTATCAGATGCTGCAATGATATTTCCAATATCTCTAATAGCTTCCGAGAAAATTAGAACGAAATCTATTTTTCTTTTAAAGATACGGTTTAATTTTACTGCGTAATTATTATACATAGAACAAATATTCATTATAACAGTTGTAGAGTTTTATTAGGTCTATCAGATGCTGCAATGATATTTCCATTGTCTCTAATAGCTTCCAAGAAAATTAACACGAAATCTATTTTTTGGAAAAAAGATATGGTTTAATTTTACTTCGTAATTATTATACATAGAATAAATATTCATTATGACATTTGTAGAGTTTAATTAGTTCCATCAGATGCTGCAATGATATTTTCAATATCTCTAATAGCTTCCGAGAAAATTAGAATGAAATCTATTTTTTAGAAAAAAAGATACGGTTTAATTTTACTGCGTAATTATTATACATAGAACAAATATTGATAATGGCAATTGTAGAGTTTAATTAGGTCTATCAGATGCAGCAATGATATTTCAAATATTTCTAATGGCTTTCGAGAAAATGAGGAGGAAAGTTATATATTGGAAAAAAAGATACGGTTTTATATTATTGCGTAATTATTAATCATAGAATAAATATTTATAATGACAGTTGTAGAGTATAATAAGGTTTATCAGATGCTGCAATGACATTTCCAATATGTCTAATAGCTTTCGAGAAAATGAGGAAGAAAAAAAAAGTGATAGTTTCATTTTACTGCTAAATTTGATCTAAGAACAAATATTCATTGTGACAGTTGTAGAGTTTAATTAGGTCTATCACATGCTGCAATGATATTACCAATATCTCTAATAGCTTTCGAGAAAATTAGAATGAAATCTATTTTTTGGAAAAAAAGATACGGTTTAATTTTACTGCGTAATTATTATACATAGAACAAATATTCATTATGTCAATTTTAGAGTTTAAATAGATCTATTAGGTGCAGCCATGATATTTCCAATATCTCTAATAGCTTCCAAGATAATTAGAACGAAATCTATTTTTTGGAAAAAAGATATGGTTTAATTTTACTGCGTAATTATTATACATAGAATAAATATTCATTATGAAATTTGTAGAGTTTAATTAGTTCTATCAGATGGTGCAATGATATTTCCAATATCTCTAATAGCTTCCGAGAAAATTAGAACGAAATCTATTTTTCTTTTAAAGATACGGTTTAATTTTACTGCGTAATTATTATTTATAGAACAAATATTTATTATGACAGTTGTAGAGTTTTATTAGGTCTATCAGATGCTGCAATGATATTTCCATTATCTCTAATAGCTTCCAAGATAATTAGAACGAAATCTATTTTTTGGAAAAAAGATATGGTTTAATTTTACTGCGTAATTATTATACATAGAATAAATATTCATTATGACAGTTGTAGAGTTTAATTAGTTCTATCAGATGCTGCAATGATATTTTCAATATCTCTAATAGCTTCCGAGAAAATTAGAATGAAATCTATTTTTTGGAAAAAAAGATACGGTTTAATTTTACTGCATAATTATTATACATAGAACAAATATTCATAATGGCAATTGTAGAGTTTAATTAGGTCTATCAGATGCAGCAATGATATTTCAAATATTTCTAATGGCTTTCGAGAAAATGAGGAGGAAAGTTATATATTGGAAAAAAAGATACGGTTTTATATTATTGCGTAATTATTAGTCATAGAACAAATATTCATTATGACAGTTGTAGAGTATAATAAGGTTTATCAGATGTGTCAATGACATTTCCAATATGTCTAATAGCTTTCGAGAAAATGAGGAAGAAAAAAAAAGTGATAGTTTCATTTTACAGCTAAATTTGATCTAAGAACAAATATTCATTGTGATAGTTGTAGAGTTTAATTAGGTCTATCAGATGCTGCAATGATATTACCAATATCTCTCATAGCTTTCGAGAAAATTAGAATGAAATCAATTTTTTGGAAAAAAAGATACGGTTTAATTTTACTGCGTAATTATTATACATAGAACAAATATTCATTATGTCAGTTGTAGAGTTTAAATAGGTCTATTAGGTGCAACCATGATATTTCCAATATCTCTAATAGCTTCCAAGATAATTAGAACAAAATTAATTTTTTGGAAAAAAGATATGGTTTAATTTTACTGCGTAATTATTATACATAGAATAAATATTCATTATGACATTTGTAGAGTTTAATTAGTTATATCAGATGCTGCAATGATATTTCCAATATCTCTAATAGCTTCCGAGAAAATTAGAACGAAATCTATTTTTCTTTTAAAGATACGGTTTAATTTTACTGCGTAATTATTATACATAGAACAAATATTCATTATAACAGTTGTAGAGTTTTATTAGGTCTATCAGATGCTGCAATGATATTTCCATTGTCTCTAATAGCTTCCAAGAAAATTAACACGAAATCTATTTTTTGGAAAAAAGATATGGTTTAATTTTACTGCGTAATTATTATACATAGAATAAATATTCATTATGACATTTGTAGAGTTTAATTAGTTCCATCAGATGCTGCAATGATATTTTCAATATCTCTAATAGCTTCCGAGAAAATTAGAATGAAATCTATTTTTTAGAAAAAAAGATACGGTTTAATTTTACTGCGTAATTATTATACATAGAACAAATATTGATAATGGCAATTGTAGAGTTTAATTAGGTCTATCAGATGCAGCAATGATATTTCAAATATTTCTAATGGCTTTCGAGAAAATGAGGAGGAAAGTTATATATTGGAAAAAAAGATACGGTTTTATATTATTGCGTAATTATTAATCATAGAATAAATATTCATAATGACAGTTGTAGAGTATAATAAGGTTTATCAGATGCTGCAATGACATTTCCAATATGTCTAATAGCTTTCGAGAAAATGAGGAAGAAAAAAAAAGTGATAGTTTCATTTTACTGCTAAATTTGATCTAAGAACAAATATTCATTGTGACAGTTGTAGAGTTTAATTAGGTCTATCACATGCTGCAATGATATTACCAATATCTCTAATAGCTTTCGAGAAAATTAGAATGAAATCAATTTTTTGGAAAAAAAGATACGGTTTAATTTTACTGCGTAATTATTATACATAGAACAAATATTCATTATGTCAATTTTAGAGTTTAAATAGATCTATTAGGTGCAGCCATGATATTTCCAATATCTCTAATAGCTTCCAAGATAATTAGAACGAAATCTATTTTTTGGAAAAAAGATATGGTTTAATTTTACTGCGTAATTATTATACATAGAATAAATATTCATTATGAAACTTGTAGAGTTTAATTAGTTCTATCAGATGGTGCAATGATATTTCCAATATCTCTAATAGCTTCCGAGAAAATTAGAACGAAATCTATTTTTCTTTTAAAGATACGGTTTAATTTTACTGCGTAATTATTATTTATAGAACAAATATTTATTATGACAGTTGTAGAGTTTTATTAGGTCTATCAGATGCTGCAATGATATTTCCATTATCTCTAATAGCTTCCAAGAAAATTAGAACGAAATCTATTTTTTGGAAAAAAGATATGGTTTAATTTTACTGCGTAATTATTATACATAGAATAAATATTCATTATGACAGTTGTAGAGTTTAATTAGTTCTATCAGATGCTGCAATGATATTTTCAATATCTCTAATAGCTTCCGAGAAAATTAGAATGAAATCTATTTTTTGGAAAAAAAGATACGGTTTAATTTTACTGCATAATTATTATACATAGAACAAATATTAATAATGGCAATTGTAGAGTTTAATTAGGTCTATCAGATGCAGCAATGATATTTCAAATATTTCTAATGGCTTTCGAGAAAATGAGGAGGAAAGTTATATATTGGAAAAAAAGATACGGTTTTATATTATTGCGTAATTATTAGTCATAGAACAAATATTCATTATGACAGTTGTAGAGTATAATAAGGTTTATCAGATGTGTCAATGACATTTCCAATATGTCTAATAGCTTTCGAGAAAATGAGGAAGAAAAAAAAAGTGATAGTTTCATTTTACAGCTAAATTTGATCTAAGAACAAATATTCATTGTGATAGTTGTAGAGTTTAATTAGGTCTATCAGATGCTGCAATGATATTACCAATATCTCTCATAGCTTTCGAGAAAATTAGAATGAAATCAATTTTTTGGAAAAAAAGATACGGTTTAATTTTACTGCGTAATTATTATACATAGAACAAATATTCATTATGTCAGTTGTAGAGTTTAAATAGGTCTATTAGGTGCAACCATGATATTTCCAATATCTCTAATAGCTTCCAAGATAATTAGAACAAAATAAATTTTTTGGAAAAAAGATATGGTTTAATTTTACTGCGTAATTATTATACATAGAATAAATATTCATTATGACATTTGTAGAGTTTAATTAGTTATATCAGATGCTGCAATGATATTTCCAATATCTCTAATAGCTTCCGAGAAAATTAGAACGAAATCTATTTTTCTTTTAAAGATACGGTTTAATTTTACTGCGTAATTATTATACATAGAACAAATATTCATTATAACAGTTGTAGAGTTTTATTAGTTCTATCAGATGCTGCAATAATATTTCCATTGTCTCTAATAGCTTCCAAGAAAATTAGAACGAAATCTATTTTTTGGAAAAAAGATATGGTTTAATTTTACTGCGTAATTATTATACATAGAATAAATATTCATTATGACAGTTGTAGAGTTTAATTAGTTCTATCAGATGCTGCAATGATATTTTCAATATCTCTAATAGCTTCCGAGAAAATTAGAATGAAATCTATTTTTTAGAAAAAAAGATACGGTTTAATTTTACTGCGTAATTATTATACATAGAACAAATATTGATAATGGCAATTGTAGAGTTTAATTAGGTCTATCAGATGCAGCAATGATATTTCAAATATTTCTAATGGCTTTCGAGAAAATGAGGAGGAAAGTTATATATTGGAAAAAAAGATACGGTTTTATATTATTGCGTAATTATTAATCATAGAATAAATATTCATAATGACAGTTGTAGAGTATAATAAGGTTTATCAGATGCTGCAATGACATTTCCAATATGTCTAATAGCTTTCGAGAAAATGAGGAAGAAAAAAAAAGTGAGTTTCATTTTACTGCTAAATTTGATCTAAGAACAAATATTCATTGTGACAGTTGTAGAGTTTAATTAGGTCTATCACATGCTGCAATGATATTACCAATATCTCTAATAGCTTTCGAGAAAATTAGAATGAAATCAATTTTTTGGAAAAAAAGATACGGTTTAATTTTACTGCGTAATTATTATACATAGAACAAATATTCATTATGTCAGTTGTAGAGTTTAAATAGGTTTATTAGGTGCAACCATGATATTTCCAATATCTCTAATAGCTTCCAAGATAATTAGAACAAAATTAATTTTTTGGAAAAAAGATATGGTTTAATTTTACTGCGTAATTATTATACATAGAATGAATATTCATTATGACATTTGTAGAGTTTAATTAGTTCTATCAGATGCTGCAATGATATTTCCAATATCTCTAATAGCTTCCGAGAAAATTAGAACGAAATCTATTTTTCTTTTAAAGATACGGTTTAATTTTACTGCGTAATTATTATACATAGAACAAATATTCATTATAACAGTTGTAGAGTTTTATTAGGTCTATCAGATGCTGCAATGATATTTCCATTGTCTCTAATAGCTTCCAAGAAAATTAACACGAAATCTATTTTTTGGAAAAAAGATATGGTTTAATTTTACTGCGTAATTATTATACATAGAATAAATATTCATTATGACATTTGTAGAGTTTAATTAGTTCCATCAGATGCTGCAATGATATTTTCAATATCTCTAATAGCTTCCGAGAAAATTAGAATGAAATCTATTTTTTAGAAAAAAAGATACGGTTTAATTTTACTGCGTAATTATTATACATAGAACAAATATTGATAATGGCAATTGTAGAGTTTAATTAGGTCTATCAGATGCAGCAATGATATTTCAAATATTTCTAATGGCTTTCGAGAAAATGAGGAGGAAAGTTATATATTGGAAAAAAAGATACGGTTTTATATTATTGCGTAATTTTTAATCATAGAATAAATATTCATAATGACAGTTGTAGAGTATAATAAGGTTTATCAGATGCTGCAATGACATTTCCAATATGTCTAATAGCTTTCGAGAAAATGAGGAAGAAAAAAAAAGTGATAGTTTCATTTTACTGCTAAATTTGATCTAAGAACAAATATTCATTGTGACAGTTGTAGAGTTTAATTAGGTCTATCAGATGCTGCAATGATATTACCAATATATCTAATAGCTTTCGACAAAATTAGAATGAAATCTATTTTTTGGAAAAAAAAGATACGGTTTAATTTTACTGCGTAATTATTATACATAGAACAAATATTCATTATGTCAATTTTAGAGTTTAAATAGATCTATTAGGTGCAGCCATGATATTTCCAATATCTCTAATAGCTTTCAAGATAATTAGAACGAAATCTATTTTTTGGAAAAAAGATATGGTTTAATTTTACTGCGTAATTATTATACATAGAATAAATATTCATTATGAAATTTGTAGAGTTTAATTAGTTCTATCAGATGGTGCAATGATATTTCCAATATCTCTAATAGCTTCCGAGAAAATTAGAACGAAATCTATTTTTCTTTTAAAGATACGGTTTAATTTTACTGCGTAATTATTATTTATTGAACAAATATTTATTATGACAGTTGTAGAGTTTTATTAGGTCTATCAGATGCTGCAATGATATTTACATTATCTCTAATAGCTTCCAAGAAAATTAGAACGAAATCTATTTTTTGGAAAAAAGATATGGTTTAATTTTACTGCGTAATTATTATACATAGAATAAATATTCATTATGACAGTTGTAGAGTTTAATTAGTTCTATCAGATGCTGCAATGATATTTTCAATATCTCTAATAGCTTCCGAGAAAATTAGAATGAAATCAATTTTTTGGAAAAAAAGATACGATTTAATTTTACTGCATAATTATTATACATAGAACAAATATTCATAATGGCAATTGTAGAGTTTAATTAGGTCTATCAGATGCAGCAATGATATTTCAAATATTTCTAATGGCTTTCGAGAAAATGAGGAGGAAAGTTATATATTGGAAAAAAAGATACGGTTTTATATTATTGCGTAATTATTAGTCATAGAACAAATATTCATTATGACAGTTGTAGAGTATAATAAGGTTTATCAGATGTGTCAATGACATTTCCAATATGTCTAATAGCTTTCGAGAAAATGAGGAAGAAAAAAAAAGTGATAGTTTCATTTTACAGCTAAATTTGATCTAAGAACAAATATTCATTGTGATAGTTGTAGAGTTAAATTAGGTCTATCAGATGCTGCAATGATATTACCAATATCTCTCATAGCTTTCGAGAAAATTAGAATGAAATCAATTTTTTGGAAAAAAAGATACGGTTTAATTTTACTGCGTAATTATTATACATAGAACAAATATTCATTATGTCAGTTGTAGAGTTTAAATAGGTCTATTAGGTGCAACCATGATATTTCCAATATCTCTAATAGCTTCCAAGATAATTAGAACAAAATTAATTTTTTGGAAAAAAGATATGGTTTAATTTTACTGCGTAATCATTATACATAGAATAAATATTCATTATGACATTTGTAGAGTTTAATTAGTTCTATCAGATGCTGCAATGATATTTCCAATATCTCTAATAGCTTCCGAGAAAATTAGAACGAAATCAATTTTTCTTTTAAAGATACGGTTTAATTTTACTGCGTAATTATTATACATAGAACAAATATTCATTATAACAGTTGTAGAGTTTTATTAGGTCTATCAGATGCTGCAATGATATTTCCATTGTCTCTAATAGCTTCCAAGAAAATTAACACGAAATCTATTTCTTGGAAAAAAGATATGGTTTAATTTTACTGCGTAATTATTATACATAGAATAAATATTCATTATGACAGTTGTAGAGTTTTATTAGGTCTATCAGATGCTGCAATGATATTTCCATTGTCTCTAATAGCTTCCAAGAAAATTAGAACGAAATCTATTTTTTGGAAAAAAGATATGGTTTAATTTTACTGCGTAATTATTATACATAGAATAAATATTCATTATGACATTTGTAGAGTTTAATTAGTTCCATCAGATGCTGCAATGATATTTTCAATATCTCTAATAGCTTCCGAGAAAATTAGAATGAAATCTATTTTTTAGAAAAAAAGATACGGTTTAATTTTACTGCGTAATTATTATACATAGAACAAATATTGATAATGGCAATTGTAGAGTTTAATTAGATCTATCAGATGCAGCAATGATATTTTAAATATTTCTAATGGCTTTCGAGAAAATGAGGAGGAAAGTTATATATTGGAAAAAAAGATACGGTTTTATATTATTGCGTAATTATTAATCATAGAATAAATATTCATAATGGCAGTTGTAGAGTATAATAAGGTTTATCAGATGCTGCAATGACATTTCCAATATGTCTAATAGCTTTCGAGAAAATGAGGAAGAAAAAAAAAGTGATAGTTTCATTTTACTGCTAAATTTGTTCTAAGAACAAATATTCATTGTGACAGTTGTAGAGTTTAATTAGGTCTATCACATGCTGCAATGATATTACCAATATCTCTAATAGCTTTCGAGAAAATTAGAATGAAATCTATTTTTTGGAAAAAAAGATACGGTTTAATTTTACTGCGTAATTATTATACATAGAACAAATATTCATTATGTCAATTTTAGAGTTTAAATAGATCTATTAGGTGCAGCCATGATATTTCCAATATCTCTAATAGCTTCCAAGATAATTAGAACGAAATCTATTTTTTGGAAAAAAGATATGGTTTAATTTTACTGCGTAATTATTATACATAGAATAAATATTCATTATGAAATTTGTAGAGTTTAATTAGTTCTATCAGATGCTGCAATGATATTTCCAATATCTCTAATAGCTTCCGAGAAAATTAGAACGAAATCTATTTTTCTTTTAAAGATACGGTTTAATTTTACTGCGTAATTATTATACATAGAACAAATATTTATTATGACAGTTGTAGAGTTTTATTAGGTCTATCAGATGCTGCAATGATATTTCCATTATCTCTAATAGCTTCCAAGAAAATTAGAACGAAATCTATTTTTTGGAAAAAAGATATGGTTTAATTTTACTGCGTAATTATTATACATAGAATAAATATTCATTATGACAGTTGTAGAGTTTAATTAGTTCTATCAGATGCTGCAATGATATTTTCAATATCTCTAATAGCTTCCGAGAAAATTAGAATGAAATCTATTTTTTGGAAAAAAAAATACGGTTTAATTTTACTGCATAATTATTATACATAGAACAAATATTCATAATGGCAATTGTAGAGTTTAATTAGGTCTATCAGATGCAGCAATGATATTTCAAATATTTCTAA
Source organism: Cancer borealis (assembly GCA_036785275.1). Taxonomy (NCBI): domain Eukaryota; kingdom Metazoa; phylum Arthropoda; class Malacostraca; order Decapoda; family Cancridae; genus Cancer; species Cancer borealis. The sequence continues at coordinate 71,329 of JAXIVD010000655.1, read as the reverse complement.
TGGCTTTCGAGAAAATGAGGAGGAAAGTTATATATTGGAAAAAAAGATACGGTTTTATATTATTGCGTAATTATTAGTCATAGAACAAATATTCATTATGACAGTTGTAGAGTATAATAAGGTTTATCAGATGTGTCAATGACATTTCCAATATGTCTAATAGCTTTCGAGAAAATGAGGAAGAAAAAAAAAGTGATAGTTTCATTTTACAGCTAAATTTGATCTAAGAACAAATATTCATTGTGATAGTTGTAGAGTTTAATTAGGTCTATCAGATGCTGCAATGATATTACCAATATCTCTCATAGCTTTCGAGAAAATTAGAATGAAATCAATTTTTTGGAAAAAAAGATACGGTTTAATTTTACTGCGTAATTATTATACATAGAACAAATATTCATTATGTCAGTTGTAGAGTTTAAATAGGTCTATTAGGTGCAACCATGATATTTCCAATATCTCTAATAGCTTCCAAGATAATTAGAACAAAATTAATTTTTTGGAAAAAAGATATGGTTTAATTTTACTGCGTAATTATTATACATAGAATAAATATTCATTATGACATTTGTAGAGTTTAATTAGTTATATCAGATGCTGCAATGATATTTCCAATATCTCTAATAGCTTCCGAGAAAATTAGAACGAAATCTATTTTTCTTTTAAAGATACGGTTTAATTTTACTTCGTAATTATTATACATAGAACAAATATTCATTATAACAGTTGTAGAGTTTTATTAGTTCTATCAGATGCTGCAATGATATTTCCATTGTCTCTAATAGCTTCCAAGAAAATTAGAACGAAATCTAATTTTTGGAAAAAAGATATGGTTTAATTTTACTGCGTAATTATTATACATAGAATAAATATTCATTATGACAGTTGTAGAGTTTAATTAGTTCTATCAGATGCTGCAATGATATTTTCAATATCTCTAATAGCTTCCGAGAAAATTAGAATGAAATCTATTTTTTAGAAAAAAAGATACGGTTTAATTTTACTGCGTAATTATTATACATAGAACAAATATTGATAATGGCAATTGTAGAGGTTAATTAGGTCTATCAGATGCAGCAATGATATTTCAAATATTTCTAATGGCTTTCGAGAAAATGAGGAGGAAAGTTATATATTGGAAAAAAAGATACGGTTTTATATTATTGCGTAATTATTAATCATAGAATAAATATTCATAATGACAGTTGTAGAGTATAATAAGGTTTATCAGATGCTGCAATGACATTTCCAATATGTCTAATAGCTTTCGAGAAAATGAGGAAGAAAAAAAAAGTGATAGTTTCATTTTACTGCTAAATTTGATCTAAGAACAAATATTCATTGTGACAGTTGTAGAGTTTAATTAGGTCTATCAGATGCTGCAATGATATTACCAATATCTCTAATAGCTTTCGAGAAAATTAGAATGAAATCTATTTTTTGGAAAAAAAGATACGGTTTAATTTTACTGCGTAATTATTATACATAGAACAAATATTCATTATGTCAATTTTAGAGTTTAAATAGATCTATTAGGTGCAGCCATGATATTTCCAATATCTCTAATAGCTTCCAAGATAATTAGAACGAAATCTATTTTTTGGAAAAAAGATATGGTTTAATTTTACTGCGTAATTATTATACATAGAATAAATATTCATTATGAAATTTGTAGAGTTTAATTAGTTCTATCAGATGCTGCAATGATATTTCCAATATCTCTAATAGCTTCCGAGAAAATTAGAACGAAATCTATTTTTCTTTTAAAGTTACGGTTTAATTTTACTGCGTAATTATTATTTATAGAACAAATATTTATTATGACAGTTGTAGAGTTTTATTAGGTCTATCAGATGCTGCAATGATATTTCCATTATCTCTAATAGCTTCCAAGAAAATTAGAACGAAATCTATTTTTTGGAGAAAAGATATGGTTTAATTTTACTGCGTAATTATTATACATAGAATAAATATTCATTATGATAGTTGTAGAGTTTAATTAGTTCTATCAGATGCTGCAATGATATTTTCAATATCTCTAATAGCTTCCGAGAAAATTAGAATGAAATCTATTTTTTGGAAAAAAAGATACGGTTTAATTTTACTGCATAATTATTATACATAGAACAAATATTCATAATGGCAATTGTAGAGTTTAATTAGGTCTATCAGATGAAGCAATGATATTTCAAATATTTCTAATGGCTTTCGAGAAAATGAGGAGGAAAGTTATATATTGGAAAAAAAGATACGGTTTTATATTATTGCGTAATTATTAGTCATAGAACAAATATTCATTATGACAGTTGTAGAGTATAATAAGGTTTATCAGATGTGTCAATGACATTTCCAATATGTCTAATAGCTTTCGAGAAAATGAGGAAGAAAAAAAAAGTGATAGTTTCATTTTACAGCTAAATTTGATCTAAGAACAAATATTCATTGTGATAGTTGTAGAGTTTAATTAGGTCTATCAGATGCTGCAATGATATTACCAATATCTCTCATAGCTTTCGAGAAAATTAGAATGAAATCAATTTTTTGGAAAAAAAGATACGGTTTAATTTTACTGCGTAATTATTATACATAGAACAAATATTCATTATGTCAGTTGTAGAGTTTAAATAGGTCTATTAGGTGCAACCATGATATTTCTAATATCTCTAATAGCTTCCAAGATAATTAGAACAAAATTTATTTTTTGGAAAAAAGATATGGTTTAATTTTACTGCGTAATTATTATACATAGAATAAATATTCATTATGACATTTGTAGAGTTTAATTAGTTCTATCAGATGCTGCAATGATATTTCCAATATCTCTAATAGCTTCCGAGAAAATTAGAACGAAATCTATTTTTCTTTTAAAGATACGGTTTAATTTTACTGCGTAATTATTATACATAGAACAAATATTCATTATAACAGTTGTAGAGTTTTATTAGGTCTATCAGATGCTGCAATGATATTTCCATTGTCTCTAATAGCTTCCAAGAAAATTAGAACGAAATCTATTTTTTGGAAAAAAGATATGGTTTAATTTTACTGCGTAATTATTATACATAGAATAAATATTCATTATGACAGTTGTAGAGTTTAATTAGTTCTATCAGATGCTGCAATGATATTTTCAATATCTCTAATAGCTTCCGAGAAAATTAGAATGAAATCTATTTTTTAGAAAAAAAGATACGGTTTAATTTTACTGCGTAATTATTATACATAGAACAAATATTGATAATGGCAATTGTAGAGTTTAATTAGGTCTATCAGATGCAGCAATGATATTTCAAATATTTCTAATGGCTTTCGAGAAAATGAGGAGGAAAGTTATATATTGGAAAAAAAGATACGGTTTTATATTATTGCGTAATTATTAGTTATAGAATAAATATTCATAATGACAGTTGTAGAGTATAATAAGGTTTATCAGATGCTGCAATGACATTTCCAATATGTCTAATAGCTTTCGAGAAAATGAGGAAGAAAAAAAAAGTGATAGTTTCATTTTACTGCTAAATTTGATCTAAGAACAAATATTCATTGTGACAGTTGTAGAGTTTAATTAGGTCTATCAGATGCTGCAATGATATTACCAATATATCTAATAGCTTTCGACAAAATTAGAATGAAATATATTTTTTGGAAAAAAAAGATACGGTTTAATTTTACTGCGTAATTATTATACATAGAACAAATATTCATTATGTCAATTTTAGAGTTTAAATAGATCTATTAGGTGCAGCCATGATATTTCCAATATCTCTAATAGCTTTCAAGATAATTAGAACGAAATCTATTTTTTGGAAAAAAGATATGGTTTAATTTTACTGCGTAATTATTATACATAGAATAAATATTCATTATGAAATTTGTAGAGTTTAATTAGTTCTATCAGATGCTGCAATGATATTTCCAATATCTCTAATAGCTTCCGAGAAAATTAGAACGAAATCTATTTTTCTTTTAAAGATACGGTTTAATTTTACTGCGTAATTATTATTTATTGAACAAATATTTATTATGACAGTTGTAGAGTTTTATTAGGTCTATCAGATGCTGCAATGATATTTCCATTATCTCTAATAGCTTCCAAGAAAATTAGAACGAAATCTATTTTTTGGAAAAAAGATATGGTTTAATTTTACTGCGTAATTATTATACATAGAATAAATATTCATTATGACAGTTGTAGAGTTTAATTAGTTCTATCAGATGCTGCAATGATATTTTCAATATCTCTAATAGCTTCCGAGAAAATTAGAATGAAATCTATTTTTTGGAAAAAAAGATACGGTTTAATTTTACTGCATAATTATTATACATAGAACAAATATTCATAATGGCAATTGTAGAGTTTAATTAGGTCTATCAGATGCAGCAATGATATTTCAAATATTTCTAATGGCTTTCGAGAAAATGAGGAGGAAATTTATATATTGGAAAAAAAGATACGGTTTTATATTATTGCGTAATTATTAGTCATAGAACAAATATTCATTATGACAATTGTAGAGTATAATAAGGTTTATCAGATGTGTCAATGACATTTCCAATATGTCTAATAGCTTTCGAGAAAATGAGGAAGAAAAAAAAAGTGATAGTTTCATTTTACAGCTAAATTTGATCTAAGAACAAATATTCATTGTGATAGTTGTAGAGTTAAATTAGGTCTATCAGATGCTGCAATGATATTACCAATATCTCTCATAGCTTTCGAGAAAATTAGAATGAAATCAATTTTTTGGAAAAAAAGATACGGTTTAATTTTACTGCGTAATTATTATACATAGAACAAATATTCATTATGTCAGTTGTAGAGTTTAAATAGGTCTATTAGGTGCAACCATGATATTTCCAATATCTCTAATAGCTTCCAAGATAATTAGAACAAAATTTATTTTTTGGAAAAAAGATATGGTTTAATTTTACTGCGTAATTATTATACATAGAATAAATATTCATTATGACATTTGTAGAGTTTAATTAGTTCCATCAGATGCTGCAATGATATTTTCAATATCTCTAATAGCTTCCGAGAAAATTAGAATGAAATCTATTTTTTAGAAAAAAAGATACGGTTTAATTTTACTGCGTAATTATTATACATAGAACAAATATTGATAATGGCAATTGTAGAGTTTAATTAGGTCTATCAGATGCAGCAATGATATTTCAAATATTTCTAATGGCTTTCGAGAAAATGAGGAGGAAAGTTATATATTGGAAAAAAAGATACGGTTTTATATTATTGCGTAATTATTAATCATAGAATAAATATTCATAATGACAGTTGTAGAGTATAATAAGGTTTATCAGATGCTGCAATGACATTTCCAATATGTCTAATAGCTTTCGAGAAAATGAGGAAGAAAAAAAAAGTGATAGTTTCATTTTACTGCTAAATTTGATCTAAGAACAAATATTCATTGTGACAGTTGTAGAGTTTAATTAGGTCTATCACATGCTGCAATGATATTACCAATATCTCTAATAGCTTTCGAGAAAATTAGAATGAAATCAATTTTTTGGAAAAAAAGATACGGTTTAATTTTACTGCGTAATTATTATACATAGAACAAATATTCATTATGTCAGTTGTAGAGTTTAAATAGGTTTATTAGGTGCAACCATGATATTTCCAATATCTCTAATAGCTTCCAAGATAATTAGAACAAAATTAATTTTTTGGAAAAAAGATATGGTTTAATTTTACTGCGTAATTATTATACATAGAATAAATATTCATTATGACATTTGTAGAGTTTAATTAGTTCTATCAGATGCTGCAATGATATTTCCAATATCTCTAATAGCTTCCGAGAAAATTAGAACGAAATCTATTTTTCTTTTAAAGATACGGTTTAATTTTACTGCGTAATTATTATACATAGAACAAATATTCATTATAACAGTTGTAGAGTTTTATTAGTTCTATCAGATGCTGCAATGATATTTCCATTGTCTCTAATAGCTTCCAAGAAAATTAACACGAAATCTATTTTTTGGAAAAAAGATATGGTTTAATTTTACTGCGTAATTATTATACATAGAATAAATATTCATTATGACATTTGTAGAGTTTAATTAGTTCCATCAGATGCTGCAATGATATTTTCAATATCTCTAATAGCTTCCGAGAAAATTAGAATGAAATCTATTTTTTAGAAAAAAAGATACGGTTTAATTTTACTGCGTAATTATTATACATAGAACAAATATTGATAATGGCAATTGTAGAGTTTAATTAGGTCTATCAGATGCAGCAATGATATTTCAAATATTTCTAATGGCTTTCGAGAAAATGAGGAGGAAAGTTATATATTGGAAAAAAAGATACGGTTTTATATTATTGCGTAATTATTAATCATAGAATAAATATTCATAATGACAGTTGTAGAGTATAATAAGGTTTATCAGATGCTGCAATGACATTTCCAATATGTCTAATAGCTTTCGAGAAAATGAGGAAGAAAAAAAAAGTGATAGTTTCATTTTACTGCTAAATTTGATCTAAGAACAAATATTCATTGTGACAGTTGTAGAGTTTAATTAGGTCTATCAGATGCTGCAATGATATTACCAATATCTCTAATAGCTTTCGAGAAAATTAGAATGAAATCTATTTTTTGGAAAAAAAGATACGGTTTAATTTTACTGCGTAATTATTATACATAGAATAAATATTCATTATGTCAATTTTAGAGTTTAAATAGATCTATTAGGTGCAGCCATGATATTTCCAATATCTCTAATAGCTTCCAAGATAATTAGAACGAAATCTATTTTTTGGAAAAAAGATATGGTTTAATTTTACTGCGTAATTATTATACATAGAATAAATATTCATTATGACATTTGTAGAGTTTAATTAGTTCTATCAGATGCTGCAATGATATTTCCAATATCTCTAATAGCTTCCGAGAAAATTAGAACGAAATCTATTTTTCTTTTAAAGATACGGTTTAATTTCACTGCGTAATTATTATACATAGAACAAATATTCATTATAACAGTTGTAGAGTTTTATTAGGTCTATCAGATGCTGCAATGATATTTCCATTGTCTCTAATAGCTTCCAAGAAAATTAACACGAAATCTATTTTTTGGAAAAAAGATATGGTTTAATTTTACTGCGTAATTATTATACATAGAATAAATATTCATTATGACAGTTGTAGAGTTTAATTAGTTCCATCAGATGCTGCAATGATATTTTCAATATCTCTAATAGCTTCCGAGAAAATTAGAATGAAATCTATTTTTTAGAAAAAAAGATACGGTTTAATTTTACTGCGTAATTATTATACATAGAACAAATATTGATAATGGCAATTGTAGAGTTTAATTAGGTCTATCAGATGCAGCAATGATATTTCAAATATTTCTAATGGCTTTCGAGAAAATGAGGAGGAAAGTTATATATTGGAAAAAAAGATACGGTTTTATATTATTGCGTAATTATTAATCATAGAATAAATATTCATAATGACAGTTGTAGAGTATAATAAGGTTTATCAGATGCTGCAATGACATTTCCAATATGTCTAATAGCTTTCGAGAAAATGAGGAAGAAAAAAAAAGTGATAGTTTCATTTTACTGCTAAATTTGATCTAAGAACAAATATTCATTGTGACAGTTGTAGAGTTTAATTAGGTCTATCAGATGCTGCAATGATATTACCAATATCTCTAATAGCTTTCGAGAAAATTAGAATGAAATCTATTTTTTGGAAAAAAAGATACGGTTTAATTTTACTGCGTAATTATTATACATAGAACAAATATTCATTATGTCAATTTTAGAGTTTAAATAGATCTATTAGGTGCAGCCATGATATTTCCAATATCTCTAATAGCTTCCAAGATAATTAGAACGAAATCTATTTTTTGGAAAAAAGATATGGTTTAATTTTACTGCGTAATTATTATACATAGAATAAATATTCATTATGACATTTGTAGAGTTTAATTAGTTCTATCAGATGCTGCAATGATATTTCCAATATCTCTAATAGCTTCCGAGAAAATTAGAACGAAATCTATTTTTCTTTTAAAGATACGGTTTAATTTTACTGCGTAATTATTATTTATAGAACAAATATTTATTATGACAGTTGTAGAGTATTATTAGGTTTATCAGATGCTGCAATGATATTTCCATTATCTCTAATAGCTTCCAAGAAAATTAGAACGAAATCTATTTTTTGGAAAAAAGATATGGTTTAATTTTACTGCCTAATTATTATACATAGAATAAATATTCATTATGACAATTGTAGAGTTTAATTAGTTCTATCAGATGCTGCAATGATATTTTCAATATCTCTAATAGCTTCCGAGAAAATTAGAATGAAATCTATTTTTTGGAAAAAAAGATACGGTTTAATTTTACTGCGTAATTATTATACATAAAACAAATATTCATGATGGCAATTGTAGAGTTTAATTAGGTCTATCAGATGCAGCAATGATATTTCAAATGTTTCTAATGGCTTTCGAGAAAATGAGGAGGAAAGTTATATATTGGAAAAAAAGATACGATTTTATATTATTGCGTAATTATTAGTCATAGAACAAATATTCATAATGACAGTTGTAGAGTATAATAAGGTTTATCAGATGTGTCAATGACATTTCCAATATGTCTAATAGCTTTCGAGAAAATGAGGAAGAAAAAAAAAGTGATAGTTTCATTTTACAGCTAAATTTGATCTAAGAACAAATATTCATTGTGATAGTTGTAGAGTTTAATTAGGTCTATCAGATGCTGCAATTATATTATCAATATCTCTAATAGCTTTCGAGAAAATTAGAATGAAATCAATTTTTTGGAAAAAAAGATACGGTTTAATTTTACTGCGTAATTATTATACATAGAACAAATATTCATTATGTCAGTTGTAGAGTTTAAATAGGTCTATTAGGTGCAACCATGATATTTCCAATATCTCTAATAGCTTCCAAGATAATTAGAACAAAATTTATTTTTTGGAAAAAAGATTTGGTTTAATTTTACTGCGTAACTATTATACATAGAATAAATATTCATTATGACATTTGTAGAGTTTAATTAGTTATATCAGATGCTGCAATGATATTTCCAATATCTCTAATAGCTTCCGAGAAAATTAGAACGAAATCTATTTTTCTTTTAAAGGTACGGTTTAATTTTACTGCGTAATTATTATACATAGAACAAATATTCATTATGACAGTTGTAGAGTTTTATTAGGTCTATCAGATGCTGCAATGATATTTCCATTATCTCTAATAGCTTCCAAGAAAATTAGAACGAAAAATATTTTTTGGAAAAAAGATATGATTTAATTTTACTGCGTAATTATTATACATAGAATAAATATTTATTATGACAATTGTAGAGTTTAATTAGTTCTATCAGATGCTGCAATGATATTTCCAATATCTCTAATAGCTTCCGAGAATATTAGAACGAAATCTATTTTTTATAAAGATACGGTTTAATTTTACTGCGTAATTATTATTCATAGAACAAATATTCATTATGACAGTTGTAGAGTTTTATTAGGTCCATCAGATGCTGCAATGATATTTCCAATATATCTAATAGCTTCCAAGAAAATTAGAACGAAATCTATTTTTTGGAAAAAAAGATACGGTTTAATTTTACTGTGTAATTATTATACATAGAACGAATATACATAATGGTAAAAGTAGAGTTTAATTAGATCTATCAGTTGCAGCAATGATATTTCCAATATCTCTAATGGGGTTCGAGAAAATGAGGAGGAAAATTATATTTTGGAAAAAAGATACGGTTTTATATTATTGCGTAAATATTAGTCATAGAACAAATATTCATAATGACAGATGTAAAGTATAATAAGCTCTATCAGATGCTGCAATCACATTTCCAATATGTCTAATAGCTTTCGAGAAAATAATGAAGAAAAAAAAAGTGATAGTATCATTTTACTGCTAAATTTGATCTAAGAACAAATATTCATTATGACAGTTGTAGAGTTTAATTAGGTCTATCAGATGCTGCAATGCTATTACCAATATCTCTAATAGCTTCCGAGAAAATTAGAACGAAATCTAATTTTTGGAAAAAGAGATACGGTTTATTTTTACTGCGTAATTATTATACATAGAACAAATATTCATTATGTCAGTTGTAGAGTTTATATAGGTCTGTTAGGTGCAACCATGATATTTCCAATATCTCTAATAGCTTCCAAGAAAATTAGAACGAAATCAATTTTTTGGAAAAAATATATGGTTTAATTTTACTGCGTAATTATTATACATAGAATAAATATTCATTATGACAGTTTTATAGTTTAATTAGTTTTATCAGCTGCTGCAATGATATTTCTAATATCTCTAATAGCTTCCGAGAAAATTAGAACGAAATCTGTTTTTTTTTTTTAAAGATACGGTTTAATTTTACTGCGTAATTATTATACATAGAACAAATATTCATTATGACAGTTGTAAAGTTTTATTAGGTCTATCAGATGCTGCAATGATATTTACATTATCTCTAATAGCTTCCAAGAAAATTAAAACGAAATCTATTTTTTGGAAAAAAAGATACGGTTTAATTTTACTGCGTAATTATTATACATAGAACGAATATTCATATTGGCAATTGTACAGTTTAATTAGGTCTATCAGATGCTGCAATGATATTTCCAATATCTCTAATGGCTTTCGAGAAAATGAGGAGGAAAATTATATTTTGGAAAAAAGATACGGTTTTATATTATTGCGTAATTATTAGTCATAGAACAAATATTCATAATGACAATGGTAGAGTATAATAAAGTCTATCAGATGCTGCAATGACATTTCCAATATGTATAATAGTTTTCGAGAAAATGAGGAAAAAATAAAGTGATAGTTTCATTTTACTGCAAAATTTGATCTAAGAACAAATATTCATTATGACAGTTGTAGAGTTTAATTAGGTCTATCAGATGCTGCAATGATATCACCAATATCACTAATAGCTTCCGAGAAAATTAGAACGAAATCTATTTTTTGGAAAAAAAAGATACGGTTTAATTTTACTGCGTAATTATTATACATAGAACAAATAACCATTATGTCAGTTGTAGAGTTTAAATAGGTCTATCAGGTGCAATCATGATATTTCCAATATCTCTAATAGCTTCCAAGAAAATTAGAACGAAATATATTTTTTGGAAAAAAGATAGGGTTTAATTTTACTACGTAATTATTATACATAGAATAGATACTCATTATGACAGTTGTAGAGTTTGATTAGTTCTATCAGATGCTGCAATGATATTTCCAATATCTCTAATAGCTTCCGAGAAGA